>OLKM01001709.1:0-43682 GCA_900291075.1 Melanogrammus aeglefinus
CGTTTGTGGAAAGCTCATTGAGGGACTGGCTCGTATTGGCTGTAATCTGCACCAAGGCTGAATTTCTTGAACGTCTTCAAGTACTGTATTAGGGGCCCACTAACACCTATATAAAAGCCTACATAAAGTAGCATGCCATGGGAGCTTTAAAGTAGATTATATGGGGCCCAGCAGAATATATGGAGGGAGGCGGGCTACTGGAGACATGGAACAGGGATCTCTACTGAATAGACGGATTATAGAACCAGGACCCCAACGTACTGAACCGTGAGTTCAGTAAACCGTTCTAATTCACACAATGCTGATGGCTCTCTCTCCCCGGCCAGTGTTGGGGGTCTTGGAAGTTATGGACGTTTTTATTGGACTTTATTATTTGATACTCACAAAAGACAAGTCACAAATATTTATTTATGAATTATGTCCATTATTTGTGAATGGCTAATGCCTAATGCACACTGTCATAAACAATACAACTACGTCTCTCTCTCTCTCCCTCTCTACCTCCCTCCCTCCAGGTATGGAGCTGACTAATGAGAAGGAGCCCGACCTGGCCTCCCAGGTGCAGGAGCTGCTGGAGTTCCTCCACGAGAGGCAGCAGGAAGTGGAGCACAGCGCTGAGATCAGCCACGCCCGCCTGGAGCAGCACCTGCAGCTCACTCACCTACAGGCGGAGGTCCAACAGGTAGGGAGAGGGGCCCGTATAACTCTTGTAGTCATACAGGTAGGGGGAGGGGCATGTATCCCACCTGTAGTCATACAGGTAGGGGAGGGTCTTATATTGCTTGTAATGTGAGGTGTAGTAATATTACGTTTGTGTAGAAGGAAAACTAACTGGTAAGCAACCGAAATAATGTTTACTCTGCTAGTGGCTAGGGCTAACAGGTAGGACGGTCTAGGTAGGTAATGAATGTGCATCTCTAGGTATTGGGATGGATCCGTAACGGGGAGTCCATGATGAACGCCAGCCTGGTGAACGCCAGCTCTCTGTCTGAGGCAGAGCAGCTGCAGAGAGAACATGAACACTTTCAGATGGCTATAGAGGTACACACAAGCTCACTACTGTCTGAGGCAAAGAGCAGCTAGCAAGAGAGACCATACACCATTTCAGATAGGCTAATAGAGGTTACACACACACACACCACTCAACACATCACAACACAACACTCAGTCTGAGGCAGAGAATGCAGAGAGAACATGAACACCATCACATGGCTACACACACACACACACACACACAACACACACACACACACACACACACACACACACACACACACACACACACACACACACACACACACACACACACACACACACTAGGATACATTGCACAGCGTGTAACCTTGTGTGGATTGAAGTTTCTGCTAAAAGACTTTCTCCTATCTCTCCTCAGTCCCTGTTCCATGCCAACTCCCTCCAGAAGACCCATCAGAGTGCCCTGCAGGTCCAGCAGAAGGCTGAGGTACAGCTCCTCTCTACCTCTGGTGTCTCTCCTCCTCTCTACTTACTCCCATCATGATGTGTATTTCAACGTTATTATAAAGCAGCCCCAGGTCCTATCACTGCTGATTTCTCTGGAAGCTTAGCACTGGTCCAAGTCCGCCCAGGGGGAGAGACCAGACTGGGCTGGGGGGGTTGTTGGAGGGCCAGCATGGGTTGCACCCCTCTATCTGATAGCCCCAAAGCCCAAGGACCGTGCTTCATGAGCACCATCCTTCAGATGAGAAGTTAAACCCAGGACCACGTTGGTCTCTCAGAATCTAGACCTGGTCTCCTGGCCCTCAGGATCTAGACCTGGTCTCCTAGCTCTCAGGGTCTAGACCTGGTGTCCCTCAGGATCTAAACCTGGTGTCCTGGCTTTCAGGATCTAGACCTGGTGTCCCTCAGGGTCTAGACCTGATCTCCTGGCACTGTAACGACAAGGTCATCCTTCTCTTGTCTTTGAATGGATACGTTCTCTCCTCTCCCCTGAAGAGACAGGGTGTGTAACCAGGGTGTGTAACTGGTGTGTAACCATGGTGTGTAACTCTAGGGTATGTGAGTTCTCATGGTGTGTAACACCATGGTGTGTAACTCTTCATGATGTGTAACTCCTCATGGTTTGTAACTCCTCATTGTGTGTAACTCCAGGCCAGGTGTGTAACCCCGGGTGTTTTACTCCGTGGAGTGTAACTCCATGGTGAGTAACTCCATAGTGTTCAACCATGGTGTGTAACTCCTCATGGTCTGTAACTCCAGGGTGTGTAACTCCACAGTGTTTAACTGGTGTGTAACCATGGTGTGTAACTCCTCATGGTGTGTAACTCCTCATGGTGTGTAATTCCAGGGTGTGTAACTCCTCAGGGTGTGTAACTCCTCATGGTGTGTAACTCCATGGTGTTCAGCAATGGTGTGTAACTCCTCACGGTCTGTAACTCCAGGGTGTGTAACTCTATGGTGTGTAAATCGTGTGTGTGTGTGTGTGTGTGTGTGTGTGTGTGTGTGTGTGTGTGTGTGTGTGTGTGTGTGTGTGTGTGTGTGTGTGTGTGTGTGTGTGTGTGTGTGTGTGTGTAGGTCCTCCTGCAGGCGGGGCACTATGACCCTGAGGCACTCCGTGTGTGTGCAGAGGAGGTGGCGGTCAACTGGCAGCAGCTGATGCTGAAGATGGAGGACCGCCTGAAGCTAGTCAACGCATCAGTGGCCTTCTACAAGACCTCTGAACAGGTACACACAAAACCCTATACACCAACTACAAAGACACACACACACACACACACACACACACACACACACACACACACACACACACACACACACACACACACACACACACACACACACACACACACACACACACACACACACACACACACACACACACACACACACACACACACTATACATGTTGGTCATCGCATCAGTGGCCTTCTACAAGACATCTGAACAGGTATACACAAAACACACATACTACACAATACACACACACCATACACGCACACTACACGGACACATGACACACGTACACACCATACACGCACACACACACACACATTATACATGATGATCAACGCATCAGTGGCCTTCTGCAAGGCCTCTAAACAGGTATACACTGCACACCCTCACACCCACACACACAAACACTATACACACAAACTACTCACACGCACGCTATACACACACACACACTACACACTCATACACACACACACACACACTACACACCTACACACACATACACACACACACACTATACCTAGTAAACACACACACACACACTATACCTAGTAAACACACACTACACACACACTCTACACACCACACACACACACACAAAATATACAAAACACACACACACTACACACACAATATACACACACACGCACTACACACACATTTACTATACACACACACACTCATTATACACACACGCACGCACACACACACACACACACACACACACACACACACACACACACACACACACACACACACACACACACACACACACACACACACACACACACACACACTGTACACATACACACTCACACTAGGGCTGGGCGGACCAAAAGTCATATCTCGATATCTTCAAGCACAATATCGATATAAGATAAATATCGATATTTGGGGATGGGGGGGGGGGGGGGGCGCGGTCACGCGCTCTGGGCACCGCGCGCCGATTTACCATTACTATTCCTACCGTTTGGAATTGAATAGTTTGATGGTTGAATAAACCGCTTAAAGTTTTTCGTTTCCTAGTACCATTGTCTTAATTAAGAAGACAGTTTGGTAGTTTTTTGTATGGTCAAATAAACACAATAATTTTTTAAAGTTGTGAGTGCTTGAAATCTTTGGCAGCGAGTCGAACTGACCTCGTCTTCCGTACCCACGGCCCAAACAAAGAACGGCCGAGACATTTAAGTCTAAAGACTTTTGGATTGAAGAAGCGCCACACTAGCAGCAGAGAAAGTGGACAAAGTTTCTGCATTTTGTGAGTAGATGGATTTCATGTTGGATATGATCGAGCTGCTGCGCAACAAGGAAATGGCGTAAATGCGCCGAATAAAAGTGGTGGATGAATCTTGCCATGGTCAAATAAGTGAATGCAAAGTAAATAAAATACCTCAAACTGTGTTGCAATATCTATCACTGGGAAAGCAGATGAGACACTTTTGATGAAGGCAATCGCATCACGCAGAGCATGGCGCTTTAACCTGGAAAAGGAATTAAATCAATGCTTTATTAGAAACTGGGGAAAGTAAAGAAAACGTTGGACATCATAGGCTCTCTCTCCATATAAGAGAGTTTCTAAATGGCATTAACCTATGGATGGATGAAGTGCAAGGAACAGAAGATGAAGAGGATTAAAGTGAGGATGATGATGAAGAGAAAAACGTGGATGATGAGGAGCATAAAGAGAAACCAGTGGGACCAGAGGACAGTGTATCCCAATCCAAAAGGCCCCAAAGCAAAACCAGCTCCTCCAGTTCCTCCTCCAGAGCATCTTCTGCTTGTTTAAAAGCGAAGGCAGAACGTGCTGCTCTAGGGCCGGTTGCACCAACTGGTCTTAACTAAGCCTGGTCGTAACTGCTAAGTAAGTCTTAGTTAAGACCTGGCGTTAGAATGGAACTAACGCCGGTTGCACCAACGGGACTTACGCCTGGTCTTAACTACGCCCGGTCTTAGTAATGCGCGGCCATGTGAATGTTCCATGGAATGCGCATATCACCGCGTTGCTAGGATACCTCGTGCCAACAGCTGTTTACTATTTTACTTCATCCGATATGATTGAGGAAAGCCGCAAGAGGAAAGGCAACTTTACTAACATTGAAATAAGAAAATTAATTGAGTTGTATAGTGACAACAAGAACACACTGACTGCCAAGCAGTCCAATGCAAATAGCGCAATAAGCAGTTGTAACGCTGGTGGTAGCGCTGCATTGCGGTCCGACACAAACTGTAAATCCGGTGACAGTTCTTCTATTAATTCAAACAGATCTCTCCTACAGAATAAAAACCTCTCAATAAGCTCCTCGTCATTATAAATGTCCAATGGATTGCTTCTGTCCCTAATTACTCTTTCACGTCTAAATGCCCGCTCGTTGTACAGCCTATGTATTAAACGTGCCATGGTAGCGCTGGATGGAGAGAATGTAATTGCTATGGAAACAGCCGAAATTTCGACTCTACGCCTCCCCCTGACCAGGCGTAGGATTTACGCACTGGTCTTAGTGAAAAGAACGCTCAAATTATAGCAAGGGGGGAAAGGCTTGCCATAGAGGCTGAATTGGCTGCTGCAGAAGCAAAAAATAATGTTTACATGGAGAGTGAATCATTGGCTGCAGGACAAGCCACCCAACCATCAATAACCAAACAAAAGAAATCACCAAACCATCAACATCAAAGCAATTGAAGAGAATGGTTTCACTGATGTCATGAGAAAACAAAATTAAATAGCTGAATTGCTTGTAAAGCAACAGCAAACAACTCTACTTCCTAGCAGAGATATTCCTACATTTTACAGTGATGCCCTACAGCCGTTATTCTTAAACTAGGGGTCGCGACCCCAAATGGGCTCCTGAAAAACTTCTGTGGGGTCGCCAATTATTATTATTATTATGCCAGGTGAAACAAAGGAAAATAATATTGGGAAAAAAAATCTGCCTTTTTCTTATTTGCACGCAGTTTAGTCGAGAAGAGAGAAAATATGTTTTCGTCTTTCAACAAGATCTGGTTCAGCCTATGGGCTACTCCGCTGATAGAAACAATGTAACTATCTGCTCCCTCCCACTATACGCAAACTCAACTTGTTCCCGCTATTTTAAGTAAAACAAAATAAAAGACATAGGTAGCCTACTAGCCAAAATGCAGAGGTGGCTTAAAAAAATCGAACAAAAGCTCGGAAGTGCCAGCTATCAATGCGTCTACTCCTCCGCGATCCTCAGATGGGACAAGTCTACAGGCCGGTGAGAATAAAAAGGAACAAACGAGGCGTCGGCATTATCAGAAAGAATTGCTGAAATATGGATTCACTTGCCAAGTAAAAGGTAACCTCGACCAGCCACAATGTGCGATTTGCGGCGATGTTCTGGCGAATGTCAGCCTAAAACCTGTCAAAATGAAACAACATCTTGAAACCCGCCATCCCGAGGACACTACGAAACAAATGACTTTCTTTCTGCAAAAAAAAGCTGCCCTGCAAGGGCAGAAGACCTCAGTGCATGGACAAGCTACCTTGCCAACCAAAGCCTTGGCAGCTTCCTACGAAGTGGTCCACCTTGTGGCAAAAGCACAGAAGCCACACACAATTGCCAAAAGCCTCATCCTCCCTGCAGCAATTGCGATGACCACCGCAATGCATGGTGAAAAGATTGCAAGTGCGCTCAAGCCAATCCCCCTCTCCAATGATACAGTGTCCAAGCGCATTATCGAGATCGCTAATGACATGAAATGTCAGATAATCAAGAGAGTAAAAAAACTGCAGGTTTTCTTGACAGTTAGATGAGTACTGAAGTGACAAGTGTTGCGCAATTGTTGGTGTTTCTTCGCTACAGTTATGAAGGAAAACTTCACGAGGACATGCTGTTCTGCTCTCCGATGGAAGGAAGGTGTACCGGCAGTGACATTTTTAATTGTCTCAATGGTTGGATGGAAGACGCAGGGCTGCAATGGGCCAACTGCCTAAGCATATGCACAGACGGTGCATATGTGCGAGAAGACATTTCCGTCCCTCGCATATATAAAAAATAAATACAGATGTCGGCTCAGCACCGTGGAGGAAAATCTCTGTGTCGCCGTGTGCAGCATTCCTCCTAGAATTAACTTGCTATGTTCACGGAAAAGTTAAAGATCGCAAACCAGAAAAGCGAAATAAAAAAATAGCGTTATTGTTATCGCCATAAATATATTTCATGTAACGTTGTAAGCCTAATGCTTACAACGTTAAACATTAGTTAAGTGTGTGTGTGTGCTTGTGTGTGTGTGTGCACATAGCGTTCTGATCTGATAGCGGCAGCCTACAATTGTGATTGTTTGGTTTTCTCGATTGTTGTTCATATGGAATAAATAAAACAAATTACGTTTGAGGGGGTATTTTGAGTAAGGACTTAGAATGGGTTTGGGGAAAGTGGGGTCGTCAGACCTTACAATACTTTTTTGTGGGGTCGCCAGAAAAAAAGTTTAAGAACCACTGCATTAGAGTCTAGGCAATGGGCCGTAATTGTGTGTGTGTGTGTGTGTGTGTGTGTGTGTGTGTGTGTGTGTGTGTGTGTGTGTGTGTGTGTGTGTGTGTGTGTGTGTGTGTGTGTGTGTGTGTGTGTGTGTGTGTGTAGGTTTGCAGTGTGTTAGAGAGTCTAGAGCAGGAGTATCGAAGAGATGAGGACTGGTGTTCGGGTCACGACAAGGTCAACTCTGTTGCAGAGGGCGACCAGCTTCTCCCCCTCATCAGCAAACACCTGGAGCAGAAGGAGGCCTTCCTCAAGGTAACGCACACGCACATACATACACATGCACACAGAAGCACACACACACACACACACACACACACACACACACACACACACACACACACACACACACACACACACACACACACACACACACACACACACACACACACACACCACAACACACACACATGTTCTAAAGGTGTTGTAAGAGGTCAATATTGAATAACCTGGCCTAGCGTGTGTTAACGTGTTGTAACCTAGCTTGTGTTAACATGCTATAACATGTCCTACCATGTGTTTACATGTTGTAACCTGGCCTAGTGTGTGTTAACATGTTGTAACCTGGCCTAGCGCGTGTTAACATGTTGTAACCTGGCCTAGCGTGTGTTGACGTGTTGTAACCTGTCCTAGCGTGTGTTAACATGTTGTAACCTGGCCTAGCATGTGTTAACGTGTTGTAACCTGGCCTAGTGTGCGTTAACGTGTTGTAACCTGGCCTAGTGTGCGTTAACATGTTGTACCTGGCCTAGCGCATGTTAACATGTTGTAACCTGGCCTAGCAAGTGTTAACATTTTGTCACCTGGCCTAGTGTGTGTTAACATGTTGTAACCTGGCCTGGCGTGTGTTGACATGTTGTAGCCTGGCCTAGCGTGTGTTAAAATGTTGTAACCTGGCCTAGCGTGTGTTGACATGTTGTAACCTGGCCTAGCGTGTGTTAACATGTTGTAACCTGGCCTAGCGTGTGTTAACATGTTGTAACCTGGCCTAGCGTGTGTTAACGTGTTGTAACCTGGCCTAGTGTGTGTTAACATATTGTGACCTGGCTCAGTGTGTGTTAATATGTTGTAACTTGGCCTAGCGTGTGTTACCGTGTTGTAACCTGGCCTAGCATATGTTAACATGTTGTAACCTGGCCTAGCGTGTGTTAACATGTTGTAACCTGGCCTAGCGTGCGTTAACATGTTGTAAACTGGCCTAGCGTGCGTTAATATTTTGTTACCTAGTCTTGCTTGTTAACGTGTGATTCTATGTCCAATAGGCATGCACCCTGGCCAGGAGGAACGCGGAAGTGTTCCTGAAGTACATCCACAGGAACAACTTTACTCTTCCAGGGGGAACCCCTCACACCAGAGCCCCTGAACAGCAGGTCAAAGGTCAGGAGGTCAACCAGCCACACCATTGCATTGACCAACATAAAATTATGACTGCTGATAACTACTGTGTGTATGTGTTTGTGTGTGTACACGTGTGTTTATCTGTGTGTTTGTCTGTTTGTGTATATTTGTGTGTGTGTATGTCATCTGTATGTCTGTGTGTGTGTGTGTGTGTGTGTGTGTGTGTGTGTGTGTGTGTGTGTGTGTGTGTGTGTGTGTGTGTGTGTGTGTGTGTGTGTGTGTGTGTGTGTGTGTGTGTGTGTAGCTATCCTAAACGAGCTGCTCCAGAGGGAGAATAGAGTTCTTCACTTCTGGACCTTGAAGAAACGCCGGCTGGACCAGTGCCAGCAGTACCTGCTGTTCTTACACAGTGCCAAGCAGGTCACACACACACACACACACACACACACACACACACACACACACACACACACACACACACACACACACACACACACACACACACACACACACACACACACACACACACACACGATAACTTGTGGTCTCTGGGTCCCTAGCATCTCCTCACACTACCCTTCCTCCCACGGGGCCGTTTGAATAATCTCCAGGAAACCCCTGTTGTGTAGAATCAATACAGAATAATAAAGCTCATTATATGAAACCTAAAAGGGACGTGTTTCATATTTTGCAGAGAAGTTTTTGTTGTTGTGAAGGTTTGTTCCTCCTTGTGGTCTCTAATGGTAGTGAATGGTAATGCTTTCTAGGTATGCTTCTATTTCCCTTTAAAAGAAAATATCTAAATTGAGCCAATCAGAGGAGCTCTTGGTATCCAATGAAAAAGGATGTCAGCAAGTACAGAGCAAATACTCAGAAGATGCAACTTTTTTGTACTGTGGGCTTAAGAAGGGAGGTCATTTCAAATATAAGTATGTTTGATTACTATGGAGGCAGTTTAATGAAAACATAGAAAGGGTAAATTCCTAATCTTAAAGTGTGCTTGTTAGTTTCCACAACGCTCACAAACCTTTACCTGTGTGTGTGTGTGTGTGTGTGTGTGTGTGTGTGTGTGTGTGTGTGTGTGTGTGTGTGTGTGTGTGTGTGTGTGTGTGTGTGTGTGTGTGTGTGTGTGTGTGTGTGTGTAGGCTCTAGACTGGATCCAGCAGACGGGGGAGGGGTATCTCTCAACTCCAAAAACATCTGAGGATCTACAGGAACACCAGCAGTTCGCCCTGTTGGCCAAGGTAGAGAGACACCAACTCACAGCGCACAGAGGGGGAGAGAAAAGTGTGTGTGTGTGTGTGTGTGTGTGTGTGTGTGTGTGTGTGTGTGTGTGTGTGTGTGTGTGTGTGTGTGTGTGTGTGTGTGTGTGTGTGTGTGTGTGTGTGTGTGTGTGTGTGGACATGGTGGAGGTGATGATGCAGATCGTGTGTGTGTGGACCAGTCGTAGTGTGTGTGTGTGTGTGTGTGTGTGTGTGTGTGTGTGTGTGTGTGTGTGTGTACAGCGGCCCTGGGACCAGGTGGAGGTGCTGGTGTGTGTGTGTGTGGAGGTGATGGTGTGTGTGTGTGGACCAGGTGGAGGTGATGGTGTAGTTTATGGGTGTGTGTGTGTGTGTGCAGCGGACCCGGGACCAGGTGGAGATGCTAGTGCGGCTGGCAGACGGACTGGTGGAGCAGGGCCATGCCCACTCCACTGAGCTGCGACGCTGGGTCTCGTCTCTGGACCGCCGCTATCGGGACTTCAGCCTCCGCCTGGGCCAGTACCGGGTGGACCTGTACCGAGACCGGGGCCTCGAGCCACAGGTACTACTAGTACTAGTATTTGTATTGGCTAGTACCTACTGGTACCACTACACATCACATACTATATACTAATACCAGTACCTACTGGTACCACTACAAGAGAACAACATACAGTGTAATGGAGGTGCGCACAGGAAGCGAGGCAGGTGCTACAGTTGCCGGCTACGCTGATCCCCAGTTAAACAATAAGCTCAGTTTTTGTTTTAAAATCAATGCTACACTAAAGATCGCTGATTTGTTTCAGGAAGTCATAGTCATAAGTTATATTGTAACCCTCCTGATTTTATCTGTACATTGTTGTTGGGCATCAACAAACCTACAGCAACAGAAAGAAAGCAATGTTTTTACCTGTGATCCACGGAGTCAGTTCATCTAGTACTCCACGATAATGATGGAAAAGTGAGTGCTCCTATAAAGCGGTTCCGATCTACGGAGAGAATAAAGCCATCCAAACAGCTAAGGAAATCAGTCAGCTACCTCGTTATCATACTCCTGCTTGCTGGCGATGTCCACCAAAACCCTGGACCTAAATCCAGCCGGGTTTAAGTCAGGGCCTTCAGTAACGAACTCCACCAACGGCCAACCCCTAAACATTCATGCACACAAATTTCATATTAGGTGCCGATACAGCCAACTCAGCCACAATACACGCTTCCACAACAAGAGAGTTGATCTTTAGCAACAACAACACACACACGCACACCACACAGCATTACCGCAGAGCTAGAATAATGCAGCATCACCATTAGATCTTTCCTTATGTCACTCCGCAACCAGATTGCACATCACACACATGACACAAAAACAAGTGTTCACCATTATTGTTGTTATGTTCGTGTTATGCTTTCGCAACTTCAACGGATTCAATAAAGTAGCCTATAGCAAAAATATTACAAGGGCACCACCAGTTTATTAACAAAAATTAAACATACAAGTAGGCCTTTATGCCACATATTTTACAACAGCTATTCCAGCCAGAATATTAAGCCCACAGGAGTAGTAGTGAACGGGTTCATTTAATATGCTTATTAAGCGGCATTCACACACAAGCATTACCATTAAGAATACTGCCCAAATTCTAGCAATATATTTGTGTTTCCAACCATTACAAAAAATGTGTTAAAAACTAAAGTACCACAACAAGATTATCGCTCCTACACAGTGCAAAGTAAAGTCACCCATCACTTGTAGAGGAAATCCATCCTCCAATCCTTTCGGGGGAAACGTTCAATGACCTCCTCATGCAGTCGGGCATCCTGTTTTAGTTTGATGAGCAGCTTCTTCTTGATGGTAATAGATGCCAGTGCAGCGAGTCGGGTCTGTCCGGTTGCATTCTGCGAGTACGTTTTCATTCGCTTTGAGAGCTGAGAAAGATCGCTCAACTGAAGCTGTAGATACTGGTATGGTCACGACCAAGCAGGTGAGGGCATACAGCTGTGGCATGCTGACCCAGTGCTCCTCAGGGAAGTCAGTAGGTCACTTGGGCTCCTTCCCTGAAAGTTGCTCATGCTGTACATAACTTTGAGCTCAGCTCTGAGTCTGCCCATGTCAAACTGTGCACCGTAGCTCTCCTCCAGGCTCCAGTTGTGCATCCAGCAATGCAACAAACAGCAGATGTTTGTGATCGGCAAATCGATTCCTTATTTGCATGCCGATGCTGTCGATTTAGAGATGTGTGTAGCTCTTTCACAATCCTCCCAGATTTGCAAAAAAAATCTCGCAGTCCCGGATTTTTGCTGCTCCCTGTGACAACACCAGGTTTAATGTGTGGGCAATGCACATAAAGAGCCTGGGGGATTTCTTCTTTTACACCCGCCTGTACGCCATTCAGTCCCGATGCCATTACAGCGGCTCCATCGTAACACTGCGCCACCAGCTTGGTCTTTAAATGCACCACTGATGTGAGGTGACACTCGGAGGCCTGCAGCTGGTTGCACCAGCAGAACGTAAAGTCCCACTTAGGCTACGTTGAACGTAAATATTGTAACATTGTAATATTGTATTACAATGTGAACTTACTTGTTGTCAATGACACAAAAGACACTGGATTACTACAGATTGGACTAATGCAGCAAGTAAATACCTGAGTGTTTCTCCGATTGTACTGAAACTACATATGTCTTGCCTTTTGGAATGAAAAACAACATAAACAGATTAATCAGTTAATTTATTTATTAAATCTCAGTGATTGTCTTGTAACCATAGATTCTGAGCTCCTCCTGCAACTTTAATATTTCTAAATTTAGTTTATGTTTTTCCAATTCTAATTTCTCCTTCTCTATCTTTATCTTTTCTGTCTCTTGCTTACTTTTCTCTATTTCTACTCGTAAAAGGTCCTCTCTGAGGAAGTCAATGTCAGTTCCTCTCCTCATACGTTTTGGTGGTGGTGGGGGAAGGCTTTCTGGGATAGTGATGGGCGCAGTGTCCTCATGGCTCGTCATGGGCACAGTCCCAGGGTCCTCCACGGGCATGGGTGCAGATTCCTCCACGGTCATGTTGGACGTGGTGTTCTCCGGGCCAGCAGTGGCTTCGGCCTCCTCCTGGACCATGGGTTGCACCACACGCCACTCTCCACGCCCCCCCCAAACAATACCTCTAAGACAAGGAGAGGTGTCCCCAATAATGTCTAACACCATAGAAGAGTATGGCCCCATATCCCCTTTTCCACCACCCCCAGTTGGCACATTCTTAGGAAAATCTTCAGCTGCCTGCATCTTCAGGTCACTCCATTTCTTGCGCACATCTTTTACCTCCCTCAATGCTACCCCTTTGGCAGTAATTGCCTCAGTAATATGTTCCCACGTCTCATTTTTTTTTTTTTTTGTGATATAATTATTTAGCCTGGCTTCAAGGACAGTTTTGTTCTCACTGTATAGATTCAACAGCAGGACAATTTCATTATGGGTGAAGCCTGGCTTCAAGGACAGTTTTGTTCTCACTGTATAGATTCAACAGCAGGACAATTTCATTATGGGTGAAGGTTTTTTTGCGAGCACGGTGGTCAGACATGGTCAGGCCTGAAACACATGAAAATCAAAGCATGACTTGTTATTAGCTCATTCTATACTTGTATTTCCTACAGCAGACAAAAGAACTGGGACTCCTGCCATTATACACACTTTAGTCCATGTCAACGGCCCCAAAAGGGGCGTAACTACTAGCACTGGATGCTGTACATATTGTCAATTTTTTCACATGTCAGACATACAAAGGGATCAATGTATTTTGCAATATACTAATGACAATCAATTTTCTTTTGACAAAGCAGCATTTGCCAACGTGATATTGTCAATCTGACATAGATAGCAGCTAGCGTTATTTTACGTTAGTCTTATCACTTCAGAAACATTGTAAACAAGTTATTATGAATAGTAGTACAGTAGTATCATGTATAGATACGATGCACCACTGATGTGAGGTGACGCTCGGAGGCCTGATGTTTTAAAGCTGCCTTCGTGAAGCTGTTAAGACTGCTTTTCTCCAAACGACCTGTCCTAGCGAAAAGGAGAAAAGAAACAGGAACACTAGGTGCTGTGAAGGCGAAGGCCATAGTAGTTCACTATCAACTCTCTCATTAACCGCCAACGATTCAAAATTCACTGATGACATCACCGGGGGCCAGCGCTGGCATATTGCTGGGCACTGGGTGTGTTCTATTACTACGCATCAACATTTGATTGGCTGAATACACACGTCAGTCAAATGTATTATCCAATGGGAGGTGACAGCTTCGACGAAAGGCTAGCGATACTTTTAGTGCTGGCCCCGCTGGTCCATGTAGCTGTTATGCGTTATTCAGCAGAGCTCAGCCTTAAAAAAAAAAGTTTTTCCTTCTGGAATTATGTTAAAAAAATATGGAATTAAGATGCGTTCAGGCACAAATTAATGTAATTTTGAAAAAAACAATGTATATATAATATTTTGATTTTGACAGGGCCAGCAGAGAAGGCCCTGCTGGCCCTGATGGCCCACCACTGAGTAAATTCCCCAAACGCAAACAGCGCAGCGGACTAATCACTAATCACACACGGCATATATTGTACCAGGTTATAATATTTTTAGAAAAGATAGAAAGTCTGGCAGAGGAGGTGGGCTATTGATGTATGTGAAAAACTACATTAACTAAGATAAGATAAAGTATACTATAATGTCCCCCAGGGGGGAGATTCATCTTTCTGGGCTGCAGTCACTGTGTCACAAACTTGCAACATACCACATCAAATATAAGTAGACCATACAAACATGCTTCACTGCATCATCCACAACAAAGACAATCACAAAAACATAGCTTCAGTTCAGCATAATGTGCACAACACAGTGAGGGTGAAAGTGTACAAGAGCAGCAATCAGGGCATCAATAAGCTACCCTTTCCAATAGATCAAATAAATACTAGGTAACAGTAATTTGTTACTGTTTAGTAGCGTGCGGGGACCCTAAATTTCAGTGGGGCAGAGACTATTGCCATATGACCACCAAACCCACAATTTATGTTTTTTTAATATGTATATTTTAATATTGTATTATATAATATATACTGTATATATATATATATGCTTCACATCACTCACACCCGTGGTCCATATATCCCCTTGTCCTTTGCACACACTTGCTCAAAAAGGTAGACATGGGAGACAAAGCACAGTGTTTCTCTTTAAGCAACCACATAGACGTTTTTTCTTCTCATACCATGCTCAGGAGAAAGTTCTGTTTTAAGTTTTCACCCTATCCTTCGTTTGCTGGATAATGTTTATGTCTGGTCTGTCTGGGCCAAGTTGTTTGAAGGCTAACTTCTCTTCCAATTTTAACCTCTCAAATGTTTTTTTTTTTTAACAGATCTCCACACTGTTAATCACAGGTGCAACACCACTTGCCATATCTGCATCTGATATAGAAACAACAAAAGATACTGGCGGAATTATTTGAGTTAAAACAACAACAGTTCTAGAATATGACCATGGGGCAGACTACTTTACGACCATATAGGTGTCATTTGCGGATTGCAATTCTTGTTGCAGCTTGCAGGGTTATACGATAAACATGCGGAGGAACGTGGTCGCTGAGCTGCCCTACCCTAACATTGCATGACATGTTAAACTGAACAAGAATCGCCACCATCATCCAAAGTTTGATGTCAACAGACCAAAAAAGTCAGAAAGCCTCACATTAACTATCATAGTTAACTATCGATATTTAATGTGACATTATTAAAAATAGACTTGGGGCAATGATTTACTGAGGAACTATTTTTTTGGGAGCATGCTTTTGCAAGTAGTTTGCTGCCCCACCTGCCCATATGGACGGCACACGCCTGTTCCTTATTCAGTATGTTGGTTGGATAATTTAGAATCATATGTGCCTCCCTGAGCACACACTTTTCATAAAGCAACTGTAGGTTACACTGTTCTTGGTGCACTACAATTTTAAAAGCTGTACTAACCAGACACCCTCACTTGGACTTTAACTGAACTGACGGATTACCCTACCATGTTTGCATTCTATCACACTCTCTAGAATCATTTGAAAAAACAACAACAGGAGTTTGCTGTTGACACCATACAGTCTAAACCTTCTTAAAAAGTACATCCTCTGTTGGAGCCCATTGCAAAAAACTTTCAACATGAATGTGCCAGGTAAGGGAACAATCAATAAAAACACCCAAATACTTATCTATATGACGTAACCTGACATATTGCTATGTTGTGAAAAAGTACAGGATTAGGTTCACAGATTGATCTTGGGTCAAATATAATTTCCTCTGTTTTAGTGACCTTAACGACCAGATGGTGAGCATCATAGGTGTCAATCCCATTGGGGATGCTGGGGACGAGTACCCACCAGTTTTCGTCAACATTCATTTTGTACCCCCACTTGTAAAAAAATTAAACTCGAATTTAATTATTATGGGTTATTACATGGCTCTTCTCAATGCTAGGCTGCTCCATTCACTTGTATGGGCCTTCCCAACGTACAGCTGTCAATTATTTCTGTTTATTACAAGGGTCTTCTCAATGCTGTGGAATGCTAACGTCCAGCATATTTGACCGCTGTCAAGGAAAGTGGATTTTTTGCCTCCGATTCACGTCTTCCGTATCATTCCACAAGTAGTGCGGTAACTTATCAACCCAAGCGCAGAGTGATAGATATAACAGAGTGGCGACACTTCCATTGGACTCCGTTGTAGCGCCTATTTCTGGGGTATGGAGCCTTGCATAGTTTCAAACATCCATTCTACGGCGTTGGACATCATTTATTTCCATTGCTGGCCGCTGAGTAACTTCTTAGGTAAGTTGATTAAATAGCTACCTCTTTGGAAATTTTAAAATGTCTATTTTATCAAAGGCCCTTTATGA
This sequence comes from Melanogrammus aeglefinus, assembly GCA_900291075.1. Taxonomy (NCBI): domain Eukaryota; kingdom Metazoa; phylum Chordata; class Actinopteri; order Gadiformes; family Gadidae; genus Melanogrammus; species Melanogrammus aeglefinus. The sequence goes on from OLKM01001709.1 coordinate 16,698, forward strand.
TTCATAACCTGAAATGTATTTGTATGTTCACAGCGTAATTATGTATATTTTATCTAAGTAGACAACCGGTTGCCTGCTAGTGTGTCAGCTCGACTTTGCAAGCTGTGAAGGTATCTCAAGGGATAAATTGATTAAATAGCTACCTCTTTTGAATTGTCAACCCTATATTATATCAGAGAGCCTTTATGAGGCATATACTGAACTTTTTTTGTATGTGCACAGCGTAATTATATGTATTTTTATTTCGGTAGACGACCGATTTTCAGTCATTGCCTGCTTGTTAGTGAGCTCGATTTTGCCAGTTTTGAAGGTATCACTACACCAGAAGTTCAGTAGTGAATCTCTGACAACTTTTATTTAGTTAGTTATTGATGTAGAATTACTAGGATCATTAGGGTCGATTAACGACAGGTTTTATTTAGGTTTAATCTGCTGAACCTGATGGTGTTATCTAGTCAGCCGAGTACTGTGTATCTGATGCTATAGATTAATTATACCCTTGAAAAGGCTGTTGGATTAAATATATGAATACAAATTGTTCCACACAAAAATATAAGCCATAATGAGCTTTCAAATGTTATTACATAGACAGTAGTGTCATTCTTTTTTTCAAAAAGTAAGCTTCTGTCCACCCCTTCCCCAACTTGGCAGCAATTTGGCCATGTGTGGGAAAACTCATTGACCTACAGGCTGGTGCTGGTGCTGGTTGATGCTGTTGATGGTGGATGCTGCTTGAGGCGATGGCTGCTTGAGCTGAAGGATGTGAAGGACGGTGGTGTTGACTTCTGCTGCTAGTGGTGGCGGATTGTGCCGCTGTTGGTGGCGACGGCTGCTGGCTGCAATTGTTATCCTTCCTTTCGACCTGATGCACTTTGCTATCTTTGACCTCAGCCTGATGTATGTGGAGTATTTTTTTTTTTATTAATAACTTATTAATAAATTAAGGATTTTTTTTCTAAACACTCAGTATCTCAAAGACTTTTAACTCCTGGCTCCAGCTTTACATGCTGCATCGTCCTTTGCAGCGTGCAGATGTTAGGCAGTGGAATCTGCATTTTCTTGAGGGTTTTATAGCCAGTTGTCCATTTTATTTGTATTGCTTTTTTAATTGTCTCCTTTCCCCACCGTATTTCTCTCTTTTTAACACTTTATTGTACCATATGTATATATACAGGTATATATATATACACACACACACAATATTCATCCCTCTTCGTTAATTTTGTTATTGTTGTTCCAGTCCGGATGCGCGCGCGCGCACACACACACACACACACGCACACGCACACGCGCACGCACACACACACATTCTTGTTGTCTCACTCATTGTTTAATAAAAAATACTATTTCATTCATCCAAGCATAATGATTTGTTATTCTTTAATATATTTGTTGTTTGTTTGTGCGTATGCACCGAACAGCAGTTCAGAGTACTCGGCCTTCTTTGAGACCCTGAATGGAGTCCTGTATGGGGCTCCAGTAGGGGACTCCGTAGTTCTACTGGGAGGCTCCAACGCCCATGTGGGCAACGATGGGCCCCCCTCGAGAGGCGTGGTGGGGAGGAACGGCCTCCCTGATCTAAACCCGAGTGGTCGTTTGTTACTGGACTTTTGTGCTAGTCTTGGATTGGCCATAACAAACACCATGTTCGAACATAAGGGTGCTCATAAGTGGCACCAAAGTGTTTCTGGAAGACCATCCGGCACCTCAGGAAGGGGAAATGGGGAACCATCCAAGCTGTGTACAGTAAGGTTGGGACTCTGTTGACCTCAACTGAGGAGGTAGTCGAACGTTGGAAGGAACACTTTGAGGAACTCCTGAATCCGACTAACACGCCCTCTATGATGGAGGCAGAGCTCGAGGTTGATGGTGGTTCATCGTCAATTTCCCTGATGGAAGTCACTGAGGTAGTTAAACATCTCTGCAGTGGCAAAGCCCCAGGGATTGATGAGATCCAGCCAGAAATGCTAAAAGCTCTGGGTGTTGAGGGGCTGTCTTGGTTGACACGCCTATTCAACATTGCGTGGAAGTCGGGTACAGTGCCAAAGGAGTGGCAAACTGGGGTGGTGGTCCCCCTGTTCAAAATGGGGGACCAGAGAGTGTGTGCCTATTACGCGGGGTATCACAGTTCTCAGCCTCCCTGGTAAAGTCTACTCCAAGGTGCTGGAAAGGAGGGTTCGGCCGATCGTCGAACCTCAGATTGAAGAGGAACAATGCGGTTTTTTAGCCCCGGACGTGGAACTAGGGACCAGCTCTTCACTCTCGCAAGGATCCTGGAGGGGGCCTGGGAGTATGCCCATCCGGTCTACATGTGTTTTGTGGATCTGGAGAAGGCATATGACTGGATCCCCCGGGAGAAACTGTGGGAGGTGCTGCGGGAGTATGGGGTGGGGGGGTTTCTCCTCAGGGCCATACAATCTTTGTACTCCCAAAGCGAGAGCTGTGTCCGGGATCTCGGCAGCCAGTCAGTCTCGTTTCTGGTGGGTGTTGGCCTCCGCCAGGGCTGCGCTTTGTCACCAATCCTGTTTGTGATGTTCATGGACAGGATATCGAGGCGTAGTCGTGGTGGGAGGGGTTGCAGTTCGGTGGTCTGAGGATCTCATCACTGCTCTTTGCAGATGATGTGGTCCTGATGGCATCATCGGCCTGTGACCTTCAGCACTCACTGGATCGGATGGCGGCTGGGATGAGGATCAGCACCTCTAAATCTGAGGCCATGACTCTTAGCAGGAAACCGGTAGTTTGCCTACTCCGGGTAGGAAATGAGTCCTCAGCCCAAGTGAAGGAGTTCAAGTACCTCGGGTCTTGTTCGGAGTTAGGGTACGATGGAGCGTGAGATTGGCCGGAGAATCGGAGCAGCGGGGGCGGTATTGCGTTCGCTTTACCGCACCGTTGTGACGAAAAGAGAGCTGAGCCGCGAGGCAAAACTCTCGATCTATCGGTCAATCTTCGTTCCTATCCTCACCTATGGTCATGAGGGATGGGTGATGACCGAAAGTACGAGATCACGGGTTCAAGCGGCCGAGATGAGTTTCTCCCTTAGGGATAGGGTGAGAAGTTCAGTCATCCGTGAGGAGCTCAGATAAGAGCCACCGCTCCTTTGCTTAGAAAGGAGTCAGTTGAGGTGGTTCGGGCATCTGGTAAGGATGCCAACTGGGCGCCTCCCTTGGGAGGTGTTCCAGGCACGACCAGGGGCGAGGAGACTCAGGACTAGGTGGAGATATTTAAAGTGATATGAAGTGTTTCCCTAGCTGTGGAGAGATTATATCTCTCCACCTACTGTTGCTACTCTGCTTTCTCAATTGCTCTCTGACCACGTGTAACTTAATCGGAATTACAGGCAAAATCAATGAAATCCAGAAGTCCAGTTGCACAAAAAAATAATCGTCTGATTTCAGAACAGATGTAGCAAGGTAAAAGTTAAGGTTAAGCCACTAAAGTCAGTAGCCTAGTGCTACCCATGCTAACATAAACGTGAAGCTTTCCCTCAAACTTAAAAGTAGCTTACAGTTGTCATTCTACCACTCCAATAGTCAGAAAAGTACTTGGGTACGTGTCTTTTTTAATTGAGCAGTTGCTGAGCGATGTCAACGTCTTTGGCTAACTATTACTCTGCTGATCAACACTACGAATGATAACAAATGCATTGTAAAAATCGTTTTTCGTTTTGGCCAGTAGCCAATACTTATAATACCAATATGCTGGCTGGGATGCAATGATGGTGATCAGACAATCAAGTAATAGCCTGAATACATTGGTAAAAAGCACCAGAGTAGGTTGCTAGTACCATGGACAATATCAGAGCGATAACCTGTTGAACTAAATCGATGTGGTAGGCTACACGGGAACTGCCCATTGGTCCGACCACCCATTGGTCCGACCTTCCATTAGTCCGACAAAATGCCCATTGGTCCGACCTCCCATTGGTTCGACCTCCCGTTACTCAGACAAAATACCCACTGGTCCGATCTCCCATTGGTTCGACCTCCCGTTACTCCGACAAAATCAACCACAAGTCGGACCAATAGGAGGTCGAACCAATGGGTGGTCCCGTTAGTTCGACCTGTCATCCCTACTTTCTGACAAGCGCTTTCCATTTGCGAGCATGCGTCTCTCTCTCTCTCTCTCTCTCTTCTCCTCTCTCTCTCTCTCTCTCTCTCTCTCTCTCTCTCTCCTCTCTCTCTCTCTCTCTCTCTCTCTCTCTCTCTCTCTCTCTCTCTGAGAGTTTGTTTTAACTCTGCTGTCCCAATGCTTTGGCAACATTGTATATCACATCACAGTCGTGCCAATAAAGCAAATTGAAAGAGGGAGAGAGAGCGAGCTCTCGGAAACGCACATCCACACACACACACACACACACACACACACACACACACACACACACACACACACACACACACACACACACACACACACACACACACACACACACACACACACACACACACACACACGGAACGGAGCGGAGCCAGTTTCCTCTCGGTGCCGTTAACCGATTGTGCCAGATGCGCCAGAGCGCGCACCTCTGTGCCAGGCTTGCGCTCTGTGGGGAGATTTGTGTTATTCATCTTAACAGGGATGCTGAACTGAGTGATTAATGCACACATTCACACAGGCTACACACAACCGAGCTACCCACAGACACACAGCTGAGGGGCCGGAGAAATGCGCATCTGGTGGCGTGCTCAACCTGGTCAGTGCGTGCTCGTGCACCGGAGCGCCCATGCTGGAGTGTGCAGACAGCATAATTAGTGCATGCATTAGTCCAGTTCGAACTAATGAGGACCTCCCATTAGTTCGAACTCTCATTACTCCGATTGTCGGAACAATGGGAGTTCGAACTAATGGGAGGTCGGACCAATGGGAGGTTGAACTAATGGGAGGTCGGACCAATGGGAGGTTGAACTAATGGGAGGTCGGACCAATGGGAGGTTGGACCAGTGCCATGGACGCGGCTACACTACGGGATGTATCTGCAGACCACTGCCACGTAAATAAAGGTAAGACGTGATATTTATTGCTTAAGTTTTGCTGGTGCTGTCGCAAGGTCTTTTGTGTTTCCTGCACTCAAGTGGTCGGCTGTTTAACTTGCAATTGATAGTCGTTGGAATCATTCACTTGTTGACGCAAAGTGACTTTTGGTCATTCTTGCTTTGCTTGAATGCAGGAATAATTTTGGTTGAGCGCATGAGTTTTGGTCAGAATGCCGAATATAGGCTAAATTGGATGGAATGCATGTTGTGAATTGAGAACAGCCAGCTCATGATGTGATACAGCATTCAGCTGTGCGACAAATATCTTTTTCTTTTTCAATCTTGACGTGTGCTGTGCGTAGCAACCCGTAGTGCTGTGCGTAGCAACACGTTTGCCCCTTCTGAACTTAAACAGGCAATTAATTTCCTTTCCTAGCTCCTCTTGTTTATGTTGGTAGCTTAGCCATGTCATGTCACGTTGTCAACATTGGATACATGGTGCAGAACATAGTGGATCATATGTCCAATGCTTTTTGGAAATGTTTTTTACCGTGGTGAAGTTAGTTTGTTGTTGGATATACGACGGATATTCGGATATTAATTTCCTATGGAAAATTGATTTTTCCTCAAAGGGGCAAGGCCACTTGGCCTGCAGCAGGGCAATTTTATTGAAGGCACAAATCCCACATGCCAGGGCATCAAGGCCATACATTAAAAAACATGATTTTTATTTTACTTAAATAGAAGAATCCATTTCTAAAAACACCTTTTTAATAAATAGTGTAACACTTTTTGTTACCAGTCTATTTCATGCCCTGTGACCCAACCCGGTCTCATGAAAATACGTGACACTGTCACGTTATTTTAATATATTGTTCGTGATCAGGGACACGTATTTTCAAAATTTTCGTGTCAAAAAGCTCAATTTTCAAACTGTCATGGCAACGTCCGCTCGGACACTGGACTCGACGCGGACTTTCATTCACATAGCCAAGAACAAGACAATAGATGGCTAGGTACAATAAACATCAAGACATACCATTCTAAAATGAACAGATGAAGCAGCTACCCTTGTTTCCTTCGCGGTTTGCCTACAGAGCAGCGCACCTGCATTTAATATATCCATGAATTGTTACAATTTCTCAGAATCAAAGGCGAAAGTAGAAACGGGTGGCCAAAAGCTGTCGATATTGTTAGTTATCACAGACAATTTTAAGTAGAAACGGGTGGCCAAAAGCTGTCATATTGTTAGTTATCACAGACAATGCCTCGCAAGTCCAGTGTCCGAGCGGACGTTGCAATGACAGTTTAAAAATTTTGCTTTTTGACACGAAAATTTTGAAAATACGTGTCCCTGATCACGAACAATAGATTAAAATAACGTGACAGTGTCACGTATTTTCGTGAGACCGGGTTGTGTGATCATATCCGTGCTGAGGAAGTTTAGGACACTAATGCAACCATTGTTAAGATCCTGAGTTTGAAATCTAAGGTAAAAGTCATTGAGTTAATTGGCTTTCATCTGGTCGTCTGTAGTGGTAATGTGTAACTTGCTTGGTACCATGTTAGTGATCAACTCCTTCATTCAGTCCCAGAGTTTTTTTGAACTCATGATGGTGAAGTGGCTAATTTATTTAATTTTGCTGCTTCCTGGCTTTATTAAGCAGTTGGTTTGGTTCCTTTTGTACCACTTTTTGAATTTTGCAGTTTTTTTTCTGCATCTTGAAGGGCACTTTTGCGATAATTCTCCAGTTCTTTTTCAAAAGGAAAAAAAGTTTAGTGAATTTGTTGAATTTTGTTAAATGTTAACTGTATAACTGTCTTTAATATTAGAATTTAACCATAAGTATCTGGCCCAATCTGGCAACACTGGCGGAGGCATCACTTACTGATCCTAAGTAGTTTTATTTCAGTGTCAGACCCTCCCGGTTTTTGCGATGTTGCGATTTGCAACTTCAAGGCCACATCATCAACCAATCACTGCGAATTGAGGGCGGTGTCGCAATTTTAACCAACCACCACAACTTTCCCGCAAATTTGACCAATCAGTGGCGTCGCCTTGAACTGACTTCGTCAAACCTTCCGCCTTACTTCCGTGTTTACTACTTCAAGTGATTCAAGCATTCATGCAGCATGTGTGCGTCCAACGTTTCACACTTGCCGACCACTTAACTGCGAAAGATCGCGGAAAAGTGGTTAGCTTAGCTCTGGAAGTAGAGCAGTTGTCTTGTAACCGAAAGGTTGCTAGTTCAATCCCCAGCTCCCCCTAGCTGAGTGTTGATGTGTCCCTGAGCAAGACACTTAACCCTAACTGCTCCTGACGAGCTGGCTGTCGCCTTGCATGGTTGACTCTGCCGTTGGTGTGTCAATGTGTGTATTAAACGATGTAAGTCACTTTGGATGAAAGCGTCTGCTAAATGCCCTAATTGTAAAAGCAGTATCCTGGTATTCTACATGAAAGGGGAAAATTATTTTGCACTGCATGCAATATTGTGGTGGAACATAAGCGGAAATCTTCCATTGATAAGCATTTTAGCCTCCGCGAAACATAATTACAGAACTGCAGGCAGGACGTCAGACAATGAGGCAGATCACTATGACACAGGCTGTCCATCCAAGTCAATTACCAGCGCGGACAGAATCAAGAATAAATTTTTCATAGGACCATTTCTCAGTGTTTTTGTTCTTTTAATTAATGTTTTTTTCAGTAATAACTTAATTTTTAAAAAATTACTCTGAGGTTGTGGTCTATCCAGGGTATGAATTTCACCAGCGGCCACGACGGCCCGCTGGTGAAATTCAAACCCTGGATAGATCACAACCTCATTTTTTGCAAGGATGCCGTTAATAAAATAATTTATATAGTCTGTGATTGTGTCTGTAGTGACATCAACGTCTGCGTCGTGAAACACACAGTCTGTACACAGGAAGCATCCTTTTAAGTGTTTCTATCCCATCATCAGACCACATGGTGACTGTTTTCACTTGTGGTTTACTGCAATTCAGCATGGTTTTATAGGTGGGAATTAAGTGAATCTGATCTGAATTAGCCAGTGGGGGTTTTGGTTTGGCTGCATAGGCGATTTTGAAGTTGCCGTAACATTTGTCAAGAGCCTTGTGCGTGTGCTGCACTTAATATATTGTTCGAACTCAGGGAGTCCTAATTCAAGTTTGCATTGGTTGAACTCGCCCATATTAAACAAGGGGGCGCCCTCTGGGCGCTGTAGTTCTTGCTGTACACAATCTGCAATGTGATTTGCGGCTCTAGCCACATTCCCACTGGGGGGAACATAAACAACGCACACGGCCACACTTCCGAACTCCCTTGGGAGGTAAAACGGTCTCAAAGTTAAATGCAAAATCTCAACATCAGGACAGCAAAGTGTTTCCCTAGCTGTGTACTGTTTGCACCAGTTGTTACTCACATACTCAGCCAGGCCGCCACCTCTAGTTTTCCTGGCTTGTTCAGTCCTGTCTGCCCTGACAAGAAAAAATCCTTCATCCTGGTGTAACCAGGATTACTGGATCAACATTAAATTTGAGATGCGATAATCAAAACATGTCCTGGTATTAATCCAAAGTTTGTCCATTTTAGGTCGAAGTGATCTTGCTTTGCATAGCATCATTGAAGTACTCCATCTCGCCGGCCCCTTTTCCTAGACTGTTGGTGCACATCACGCAGTCTGGTAAATCCGCAGGTGGGAGACTGGACACTCGGAGTGCCAGTAGTGCATATTGTGTGTAGGTAATAGGAAGCTGCTCCTCGATGCCCGCAGAATGAGTTTGGCATGGTACACACATAGTCCGACAATGATCAACACAAGATATGCGGAATGGATAAATCTTGTCACGTTTGCCATGTTAACTTCACGTTCCCAGCGCAGCAACACATTCGCATACATACAAACGCACACAAATAAAAAGAACATTGCAGTAGACAGCGTGCCCGGGTCGCAAGCAGAGCAGTACCACCGAGTCCTTGTGTCTGCAAGGAAATTGAATTTAACTCTATGGATATGGAATGTATGGCAGTACGAATGATCCTATCTACCAACATGTCCTTTACTGTTATTTGTATATACAGACGACCTTCATCAAATATTACATTTTATGAATACTTGAGGAACACTTTGAAAGAATTTGACAGAAACAAAGAACTAATTATTTTCAGTCCAGTTTATTTTTTAACATAAACTGGACTGAGAAATCAATAAGGAAAAAACTGAAAGACCTTACAAACCAATTTGATCTTACACAATTAATCCAAGGCCCCACCAGAATCACGTTATCATCTCAAACACAGATCGATTTTATATTTAATATCAAGCCGGAGAGAATAATTAAACCATTTAATTTTCTGACCTGGCTATCGGATCACAATTTGATACTGCTAGCTATCAAAACAAAGGTGTATGTGTCAACAGGAAAGTAAAATGGTTTTAGCATCATACCAAAGAGGCTTATCAATGAATTTCAAAGCCAATTCAGGCAACTCTCCTGGGTTGAGTGCCTCTCCACAGATAACCTTGATGATGCTTCTAAGACCTTAATGACCACGATTAACAAAGTTAATTCAGTAAAAATATTACTTAATAAACTTGCCCTGGCTTAATGAACAAGTGTTGGCATTAATGAAGCGGAGGGATTATGCATTAAAAACTGCAGTTAAATCTGGGTAAGCCCACGATAGGAGAACCTTTCAACAATTACCTAATAAAATAAGTCTAAAGCAATTTTTTTATCAAAATTATTAAATATTTCAAAGGAAACAGCAGACAAATTTGGAAAAACATTAACATGGTCTTAAAAAAGGATCATAATAATAATAGAGATAAAGGGTACAAGTACAGGGCACCTTAACTTAAGATAAAGTCAACCTCTCTTGCGTTTAATACTAATTTTATTGATTCTGTTCAAGACTTAATGAAAAAATTTGAGAGAAGAACATTAACCCAACAAATGATAACATCCCACTTTTTAACATATCTGAAGTGACAGAACCGTCTATAGGTAAAACCATAAGCCAGTTTAAGAACTCTTAATGCTAAAGATTTTTGTATAATGTATAAAATATAAAAAAGGATGTATAAAAACATTCTCTCCACTCTCTCCACTCATGTTCTATTAAACATAGTTTTTTTCCCATGGCCCGGAAGTCAGCAGTGATAACTCCTGTTTTTAAGGCTGGTGATGTAACTGATGTTACCAACTACAGACTTATAAGTCTACTTCCTGTATTCTTCAACGTAACTTAAAGGATAATGTGTGACCAGTTGATAGCCCATTTAAATCAAGGCCATTTTCCATTGCATTCTATGCAATTTTGTTTTAGGCAAACAGAGACAGCAAACTGCCTTTTTATTCAGCAAATTAAATCCAGCCTTGATAATGGAGGTGATGTTGTTGCTGTTTTCCTTGATTTTGACAGCTTTTGACACCGTAATTCATAATGTTCGTTGTCCAAGTTGTCAAAGTTTAACTTTTCCTCTAAAGCTCTGACATGGATGGAGTCGTATTTAGATTCAAGAAAGCAGTGCACCAGAATTAATGATTCATGCTCTTCTTTTGTCAATAGCACCATTGGAGTCCCACAGAGATACATTCAATTTTTATTTTGTTTATACATTAATGACCTGCCCCTGATTTGCCCAGACGTCCATATCCAAATGTATGCGGACGATATAGTCATCTAGGGCTGCAACAACGAATCGATAAAAATCGATTACTAAAAGCGTTGGCAACGAATTTGGTCATCGATTCGAGCGTGCAATTAATACGACACTCATAGGCGTGGCACTGTTTACAGCTAGCCGCCGGCAGGTTGGTTCATGGTTCATGCACATCCGCAGCGAGCTTTAGTGTGAGCAACCACAGCTTGTATTTTGGTCAAATTTTAACACTGGACTGTAGGCCTATATAAAAGTGTTCTACCATCACTGTCTTTGGGTTAAAAAAACTCCTTCAACTCAGTATCCATCTAGTCCAACCAAAAACTCTGTCAGCTGCTGCTGCTGCTGCAGGCCGTTTGCAGACGTTTGTGGTTTGTTGCGCAAGTGGTTTCTGAAATGGCAAGATAGCACCAGGGAACGCACGCCTCCTCCTTTCGCCGAGCCGCCCCTAGGGGTGCAAGATCATTCCCTAATTTACAGATGCGTGGCGCAGGAGGGAAAAGAACGCTCTGCGCCAGTTGCAAACTAGCAACGACACATGCGCCAGGGATTAAGTCATTTGCGGCGGATGCAAGATAGGGCCCCAAATGTTTTATGTATTTTGTATGATTACCCTGTAATGTTGTTGATGCTGTTGTTTTCGTTTTGAATATTGCCCGTTATGTTTTTAGTATGTTTTTTATTGTCCTTTGAACTCCCTGACCAGGGATCACAGATGCAAATTAGCTATTCAGCTAACTCTGGTATAGAACCTGTTCTCTACATGGTCCCTTTTAACTAAACCAATAAACTAAACTAAACTGCACATACTCTATAATATTACCAGTACCTACATACTGGTACAACTACACATAGTCTATACTAATACCAGTACCTACTGGTACCACTACACATACTATAAACTAATACATGTACTAATAAATATACATACTAATATACTAGTGGGCCTTGAACCACAGGTACAACTGTACATACCTATATACACTAATTCATGTACATACTAATACTCTAGTGCCAATAAACAGTTTGGGGTTTTTCCTTTAAACCCTAAACCCAAACCACAAGGAGAAAGCAGGTGATGCGGTATTTATGTTAAATACAATATAATATAAAATAAGGATGTAAGTATAGTTCAAAGTCCATAAGTCCAAAGGCAATGGCCACAGCAGGCTTTACAGGCCCAAACGCTGTTCACCAAGCGAGTGTTCACAGACCGAGCGACCAATCGATATCAGAGACCGAGCACCAATGCTAATAAATTTACACTACACAATAAAACCACACACTCTCATTCTGCTGCCTCAACCCTGAACACATCATTAGCTTTGTGTGCGTTTGTGTGTGTGTGTGTGGTTGTCAGGACAACAAGGACCTAGAGTTGGACATCATCCCTGCCAGTCTTGCTGATGACCCAGAAGTTAAACTCCGCGACCCGAACCATGAGATCCAAAGAGGAAATCAACGAGGAAGAAGAGAGAGAGAATCGCGCCGGAGAAAAAGAGTGAAGAGAGAGGAGAGAGAGAGAGAGAGAGAGAGAGAGAGAGAGAAGAGAGAGAGAGAGAGAGAGAGAGAGAGAGAGAGAGAGAGAGAGAGAGAGAGAGAGAGAGAGAGAGAGAGAGAGAGAGAGAGAGAGGCTGTTTGGTTCAACCCTATTCTTCTACCTGTTACACTGGGAGCTTTTTGGCCAAACCAAATGTGCTATTGGTTAACACTGGGAGCTGCCCTGTGCAAGCAGTCTGACAAGATAATTTGTAAATGAGAAGCAGACAGAACCACAGCTCTTTAAGGACTCCATCAAACCACACCAACACACAAACACACACACATACACACACACAGACAAGACAATAAAAGGGGTGTGATTGAAACAGGCTCACTGTCTGTCTGTGTGTGTGTGTGAGATCAACGAGGAGAAGAGGAAATCCGCCCGGAAAAAAGAGTGAGAAAGAGAGAAGAGAGAGAGAGAGAGAGAGAGATTTTAAACATATGTTACTTATGGCTTCAACTATGTGTCTGTGTGCTGTGTGTGTGTAGGTTCATCATGGCTGAGCTGCTCCAGACAGAGAAGGCCTACGTCAGAGATCTTCATGAGTGTCTGGAGGTAAGAGGATACCCTCAGTAGAACCTATAGAACTACCGGAACCATCATGTGTGTCACATGACACATGCAGACTTCTGATCCCTGTTCAAAAGCAGTACAGCTAATAAATTGTTCATCAAATCCAAATGTTGCCCCTATTCTGTCTCTCACTTTCTCTCTTCTGTCTGACTACCTCTCTATCCTTCTGTCTACCTGGGTGTCTGTCTGTGTGTCTGTCTGTCTGTCTGCCTGTCCGTCCGTCCTTGTGTGTCTGTATGTGTGTTCTAACATATCTGTATCTTTGCATGTATGTCTGTCTGTCTGTGTGTCTACCGTGTTCCCACCTGTCTGTGTCTCTCCCTGTCTATGTTTCTACCTGCTGATGTGTCTGTCTGTCTGTCTGTCTGTCTGTCTGTCTGTCGGTCCATCTGTTTTGCTATGTGCCAACTTGTCTCTATGTCTATCCACCTGTGTGTCTACCTGTGTGTGTATGATGTGCTGTGTATGTGTACCTGTATGTATGTCTACCTGTGTATGTGCACCTGTGTGTGTGTGTACCTGGATGTGTACCTGTGTGTGTGTGTGTGTGTGTGTGTGTGTGTGTGTGTGTGTGTGTGTGTGTGTGTGTGTGTGTGTGTGTGTGTGTGTGTGTGTGTGTGTGTGTGTGTGTACCTGTCTGTGTGTCAGACCTACCTATGGGAGATGACCAGTGGAGTGGAGGAGGTTCCAGCTGGGATTGTGAAGAAAGAGCTGGTCATATTTGGAAATATCCAGGACATCTATGACTTCCATAACAAGTAAGATATGAGCAGCTGCACTAGAGTGCTGCTTCCATGAATTTAGGACATCTATGAATTCCATAACAAGTAAGATATGAGCAACTGCACTAGAGTGCTGCTTCCATGTATCCAGGACATCTACGACGTGATAACAAGTAAGATATGAGCAGTTGCACTAGATTGCTGTTTCCATGTATCCAGGACATCTACGGCGTGATAACAAGTAAGATATGAGCAGCTGCACTAGAGTGGTGCTTCCATGTATCCAGGACATATACGACTTCCATAACAAGTATGATATGAGCAGCTTCACTAGAGTGGTGCTTCCATGTATCCAGGACAGCTAGGACGAAAGATATGAGAGAGTGCTTCCCCTGTTTTGCCCCCTCATTAGGCAATTCATCCCCCTTACCAACTTCGTGTGTGTGTGTGTGTGTGTGTGTGTCTGTGTGTGTGTGTGTGTGTTCTCCAGTATCTTTCTGAATGAGTTAGTAAACTACGAACAGCTACCAGAAGATGTTGGACACTGCTTCGTCACCTGGGTGAGAAACACAAGGACAATAACCAGACATACATATATATGTATCTTAAAAGATAGGCTGAGCAAGGCGCTCTTCTTAAAGTTAAAAAAGCTTTAATAATTAGGCTAATTCATAATAGAACATGTTTCGGCCATTGTAGGCCTTCATCAGGCCATGATCAATCAATGTGTACCGGCAGGTATATTAATTCATAGCTATTAGTAAACTCGCTCCAGTTGGAGTAGGCGGAGTCAACAAATTACTCATAATGAAGCCTAAATCATGAAATATGATCACAAAATACATACATATCCATGACAAACATAGAATGGATCCAGTGTTGAATAACAATCATAGTATTACAATCATAATAAAAATCATAATTAAACAGTCACGAACAGCTCATCAATTCTAAAGGAAGACCACCATTTCAATAGAATCATTCAATCCTGGGAATGCCATAGCATCTAGTTTATAGATCCAGCGACTTTCTTTTTAATTTAGTGTTTTTTGTCTATCACCCTTTCCAAAGGGAAGGGGCACATGATCAATCCCTATGGCCAGTCTATCTTCCAAAGTAGGTTATCTTCTAAAGGAGAAGACAGGGGGCTCTTTAAAAGTATCATTTAGCAAGTCATCACATTGAAGGAGGTTCCAATTTTTTTTTTTTATATTAAGTATAGTGTATGCGTCTGTGCTATAGTGTGTGTAAAAGAAAACCATGTCCTTTTTTAGCAGTTAATGGCTTTCTATGGAGCAGAGAATTACGTTCAATAGAGCTGGCCGATTGTACATATCTTTTAGTGTCACTCTTGATCGTATACATTTATCGTATACATATATATGTACTGTATATGTGTGTGTTTAAATATACAACATCACATTTCTGGATGGTGAATTCTAAATAGCCATAGCTTTGGCTCTGTATAACCCCTATTAGAAAGATCCTAGTCTAACTAGTGGGGGTGAGATCATGTGTACATGCAGTAAGTGATGATATGATGCTTTATTCTACCAGGGTGTCCTATTTTCACTCATCTGCCAGAATAATCTGATATCTTTTCAATTGAAATACTCTAATTTGGGGGCTCTTCCCAGTAAATGTTGATATTGTGATTAATGAGGATTAATCACAGGATTAACATGTGATTAATCCAATGTGATGTGTGTGTGTATATACATATACATACACTTAATCTATATGTCTGTGTGTTGCAGGCGGATAAGTTCCACATGTATGTGAAGTACTGTAAAAACAAGCCGGACTCCAACCAGGTCATCCTGGAGAACGCAGGAACCTTCTTTGATGTGAGATGTCCTCTTCATCGTACAGACAGTCACTCTCATACTCGAGAGCACTGTGTGTGCGACAGTGTCTGTGTCTGTGTCAGTTTGTGTGTGTGTTTGTATGTGTGTGTATGTGTCTGCTCTAGGGAGACCAGATAGTACGGTACTCTACATCCCAGAAAGGGAGTTATTGTGTCACAGCCAAAAGTACAGGACAGGAGTGGAATTAAAACTATGTTTGATCAGATAATAATACACATTTAAACTACAAAAAGATATTTATAGAAAACACCCCCTCACACATTTCTCAGAAAGAAGCAGTATTGGTGTCAGCCAGCAGGGGTGGTGACGAGATGTCTTTGATTGACAGGAGATTCAACAGAGACACGGGCTGGCCAACTCCATCTCCTCTTACCTCATCAAACCCGTTCAGCGCATCACTAAATACCAGCTGCTGCTCAAGGTAACACACCCACACACACATACAACTACACACATGTAACCCAGGCTTCATTAGCTGTAGAAAGAGTTTAAAAGAAAAAGGAGTAAGAGTCTGTTATTTAGTTTGAATATGTGTGTGAGAGAGATAGCTGGCAATTATAGGGTTAACTGAGGCGCAGAGAGAGCTTAGCGTCATGACGTCACGGGCCACCTGCGTTGCAGTTGCGCACATCACTCGGGGAGAAAGTTAGAATGGCAGGAGAGACCATACCATCGGCTGTGTGAGGAACGCTCTGCCCGAAAATAAACTATCCGGACGTGGTCTAAACAAAGTGAAAAAAGTTGGAATTCACCACGAGCTGACTCTACAGAGTCCTCGATTGATGTAACCCACTCGGCGGTCAGGTTTTTTGAGAGGATGAGATTGATGACACTTGATGTTGAGAGAGAGGACATCAGCGACACCAGAATTAGAGATAGTCCTAGATAGAGAGGACACCGGCACTGAATAGCCACCAGGCGGCTTTCCAGACACCTGCTCATGAGATGGATCCAAAGAATCAGATGGCGAGCTAGAGCAGAAGGACAACCCTTACCTGCGGTGTGGTAGGACAAGTGAGACTCACAAAGATTAAAGGGCCTCAACGAAATAAAAACACTGAGCACATAAGTAAAATAATGAAAAAAGAAGACAATACAGATTAAACACAATTTACGGTACCATTTTATTTTATTTTATGCGCACTTTATTTTTTTTCATATTCAATTGGTACTGTTGTCGTATTGTTCTTGTTAATGACCTCGAATATATTTTTGAACTAAATTTTGTTTGAGTGTGGTACCGTTTTATTTTATTTTGTGCGCACTTTATTTTTTTTCATATGCAATTGTTACTGTTGTCATATTGTTCTTGTTAATGACCACGAATATATTTTTGAACTAAATTCTGTGTGAGTGTGGTCAATGTTCACGTTCCATCCTGGGCTCCATGAGCGTTTCCCTAGAGTCCTGGTTACAAACTGAATTGAAACTGAAACCTTAATATTAGTACTTGTAACCTCATCAGGCAAAGAGGGGTTACACACACACTAACACAGTGTATTTCATAGACATATTCATACATACACACAATTATTTATGCATTTTCTTTTTATGTTTACATTGTTATTGGTCTTAAAAAAAATTATAAATGTTATCAACTTCTCCTCTCCCCTACCGTCCTCCCCTTCCCTCTCCTTTCCTCTCCTCTCCTCTGCTCCTCCAGGAGCTGTTATCCTGCTGTGAGGAGGGTAAGGGGGAGATGAAGGAGGGTCTGGAGGTGATGCTGGGTGTTCCTAAGAGAGCCAATGATGCCATGCACGTCGCTATGCTGGAAGGTAGCGACCGCCCTCCGTCTGGTTGTTCATTCTGCTGCATGAACACAAAGTGACCACGCATGTTCAAACGTATATACATATACACATGACCTATAACATATATCTACATATATACTGTATATACATATATATATACAAAACCTATACCATATTTATACATATACACAACCTAGAGCATATACAGTATATAGATACATAACCTATATAAACTTAACCTTTACCATAGTTAAGTTTAATGCCGCGTTTCCACTGCAGGGTACGGTACGGTTCGGTTCGCCTCAGTCCGGTAGGGAGGGGGCAGTATAGCCCAGCTCAGTTCCGAGGTCGGGTTTCCACCGCCGACAGTACCCTTTATGGTCGGCCGGATGTCGAACGCGAATGTTTGTTTTAGCCCCTCGTCACCCGAAAGTGACGATTCTGTCGACCAATCAACGGAGGGGGTGTGTAGCTCGAATATTCCGGCACCCTTTCAGGCGTCTCAGTACCCCAACGGAGGAGTACTGAAGACAAGGGCAAAACAAATACGGCTCAGTCTCGGTCACGCCCACTTTTGGCAGTGGAAACGCAAGCCTTAACGCACTTTTGCGAACCGAACCGTACTGCACCCTGCAGTGGAAACGCGGCATTAGTTACCCTTTATTGTCCCTTCTTGGGGGAAATTCTTTTTCTGCTTTTGACCATCCGGGATCTGGTGAACAAATGCACACCGGTGTACCCGAAGCAGTGGGCAGACGTAGTGCAGCACCCAGGGAGAAGGTGGGGGTCACAGGTGCCTTGCTCGAGTGCACCTCATCCGTGGATGAGGACGTAGTGCTGCACCACTACCCCCGTCCATATTTTTTGTGTACCGGTCGGGATTCTAACCGGCCACCCTCCGGTTGCTGGTCTAACTCCTTAATCAGTAGGCCATGGATGCCCACTGGAGAGGAGGAGTAGAGAAGAGGATAGGAGGAGGAGAGGAGAGAATGGGAGGAGATTTGTCAGGGGGGGGGGGGGGGGTGTGGGGGAGAGGAGACGCGGAGGAGAAAAGGGGAGAAGGAGATGTTCTCTACAGGTGATCCGCCAACAGTACTGTTGCTGACTGAAGTGTCAGTACTGAATAAATGAATGCAGTTAAGGTATTCATATATTGCATATACACATAACCTATACCATATTTAAACATATACACATCAGTGGCGGCTGGTGGTCAAAATTTTTGGTGAAGCAAACCCTGTCGACCGACGCACCGAAACGAGCGCACACCTAACCCCCCACCCCTGGGTAACATAACTGGAAAGGAAAGACATCCAGCCTACCTTTTCTTTCCCTAAACTGTTCACCTCCAATTCCTGCTGTACTGCATTCTGATGTCCTCTCTCTCCTGTTCTTCCCTCCAGACAATTAGGGTTAAATCACTACAAAATATGAAAATACAAAATTTATTGTAAAGATATTACATAGAGGTTATTCACGAGGGACTGTATTGTTGACTTCAATGAATACATTGTTGTGGGTCACAGAGCTGTATTGTTAAATTGTCCCTTTATTTTAACGTTTAAAAGCATAAGTGAAGTAACCACCTTGCTAGGCCACAAGAAAACGTGCCTAACCTATCTCTCACCTTGTAGTTAAATTCTGCCCTCCTGGTCTTCCTGGCAAAGTTGTCAATAACTCTGTCATACCAGCTGGGAGTTCCTTCTAAGGATTTAACTGTTCTCCTTTCAATTGCAACAAATGCCAAGTTTCGCAGACGCTCCTGTCCTATGGTATTGCGTGTGTAAGTTTTAAGATGTTTTAGACATGAAAAACTTCTCTCCACACCAGCAGATGTCCCTCCTATTGTAGCAATTAAGCACATTAGCCTATAAACCTCTGTCACAACTTTGTCACGGCCACCCTCCTTGAAAAATGCAATGAAGTCACAAAGTTGATCCTTTCCAGTGTGAAAATCCCTGTCTGAATATAGAACTTGCAACTCTGCCTTTAATCTGTCTGATTCAAAAAACTGTCCATATCCCTTCAACAAGCAGTCAAATGCCTCAGTTGGAAAGGTATCTGACATTTCTTTCTTACATCTCTGCCATCTGACACGTCAAATAACTTGAGAAAACTTTCCTGGATCCCCCCAGCAACATCAACATATCTCACGATAATGGACAGCTGCGCACTTTATGAAATATTGGTAGTCTCATCAACCTGTCACAAGAAAAACGGTGCTTTGACGATTTCGCATTTAATCTCCTCTTGAATGACAGCTGAAACAGATTCAGTTCTGAATCGTCTTTGACATTCCCGAAAAAACAGTCGATGACTCTAAATGGGAAGACAAGACCTCATCATACCGCCGAACACATCAGCTAACTCTCTGTAGTTGCCTTTATTGTCAGAATCTGCACTTTCATCATGCCCTCTAAAAGCAAGCTCCTGGCGACCCAAAAGCGTGGTTGTATCAATCAACCTTCACAGAACTTCACGATTCTTCCTCACATTCTCATTGTCCTGTGTTAGCTGGATTCGAACACCTTCATTGATTTGAGCATCGATTCTCACTCTGCCCAAGAGACTTAACTGTCCAGCAGCTCAAATATGATCCTTTGATTTCTTGTGAATTTTAATCGATCTACCAAGATTTCTCAAATCATAAAATCAGTCTCTGGCAAACATTGAACAGCCATTTCCCACGGTAACTGTCTTAAACATGACACAGGGCCAACAGTAAAGGCGTTTTTTCAGTAAACTCCCTGTAAGTCAGATGACCTTGTCATACATGGAGCAATTGAAATTTCTCCTGACCGCACCAACGAGCTGTGTTATGGTCTGCCCTCTTCTTTCACTCGTAATTTGTTTCCATATGAAAATGACTGAAAAGAATCCTATAAGATGCAGTCAACGATGTTCATCCCCCCATCATCACCGTTAGTCCGATCCATCTTGCACGTGAGCAAGCGACTACTATCAAAAAACCCTAACCCTAAATAACAAAATCCTCACCTACACAGAAAAAAAGGTGTATCTTATTAAATGAACATCAAATTACGTATGTGTTCGTCAGTCGTTATTGTCAAAGTCAGTTCACGACAGCTGCCCAATGAAGGCGGTGACTGGCCAGAATGTTGTGTCAATCATATTCAAGTGACAGAAGTGCAAAATTCTACCCTATCGGTCATTGCTTCACTGGTGAGGCTTATCTGCCGTAAGGCTAATTTGAAACGGAAAAAAAAACATGAGCTGCCTGGGGTTTCACTCGATTTACATTGAAGCCAATGGGAAAATATATCTATTGTGGTGAAGCAAAAGGAAAGTCTGATTCACTGTATTTATCTGTTCCACCGCGGGTGGCGCTGTTGTCACTCACATAATTCATTTCAGGAAAACATCTTAGTGACTGTATTTCTCTTTCAAAGCACTGAAAATGTGATTATTGTAAGATTTTATTCATTTTTTATACTTTTTTTTGGTGAAGCACTGCCTTAGCTGTAGTCTTATAGAAGCTTCCACATAACCTATACCATATTTATACATATATACATAACCTATACCATATAAATACATATATATATATATCTATAACCTATGAATACCAGACGGTGTGGGAAGCCATGTCTCATCAACAGTGTTGTGATCGGTGGTCATTGGCTACAGGTGGATTCTTCAGTTGATCTCTCATAGTTCTCATCTCTTGTATCAAAGGTGTGACGTCCACACAGGTTCAAAGCACTGTGTATCCCACCCATTATTTTCCAGGATTTTCTTTTGTAAATATGAACAGTGTCGGTTCTCCACCAACTTATCAGTTATTGAATAGGGGATAAACCTTGACTGCATTAATTTATTCAGTACCGACACTTCAGTCAGCAACAGGCTGTTGGTGGATCACCTGTAGAGAACATCTCCTCTCCTCCTCCCCTTTTCTCCTTTTCTCCTCCTCGCCTCTCCCACCCCCCCCCCCCCCCATCTCCTTTCATTCTCTCCTCTCCTGTCCTCCTCCTATCCTCTTCGCTCCTCCTCCTCTCCTCTCCTCTCCTCTCCTCTCCTCCTCCTTCATCCTCTCCTCTTCTCTCCACTTGTCCTCTTCTCTCACCCTCCTCTTCTCGGTCCCTTCCTCCTCCTCCTCTCCTTCTATCCCCAGGGTTTGAGGAGAACCTGGATGTGCAGGGGGAGTTAATAGTGCAGGACAGCTTCCAGGTGTGGGATCCTAAGTCTCTGATCAGGAAGGGGCGGGACCGTCGTCTCTTCCTGTTTGAGATGTGTCTGATCTTCAGTAAGGAGATCAGAGACTCTGCTGGCCGGACCAAGTACCAGTTCAAACAGAAACTACAGGTTCATATACTAATACACACAAATATACACATGTACACAGACATACACAAACACAAAAGTCAAACAAAGTTCCTTAACAAAGTTGTCTGACACTGTTATGTGCTTGGTTTTTTTTTCCTTTCCTGACTACACTTGATCTGTCTATCTGCTTACCCCCTGTCTATCTGTCCAGACCTCAGAGCTTGGTGTGACTGAGCACATTGAGGGAGACCCCCTCAAACTGGCTCTCTGGGCCGGACGGACCCCCTCCTCCGACAATAAAATCGTTCTTAAGGTGTGTAACCACATCATAATCTCATTAGGTATTCATAATATAATATTCTGAATGTATTTATATTTATTTAATAATATTTAAGTTCTATGTCACCAGATGAATTAAGGTGTACCCTGACAATACTGTACTGTGTGTCGATGATAAGTTAAGGTGTACACTGACAATACTTTGTGCAGGCCAACAGTGTGGAGGTGAAGCAGGAGTGGATAAAGAGTGTGAGAGAGGTGATCCAGGACCGCATGACCCACCTGAAGGGGGCGCTGAAGGAGCCGCTCCACCTGCCAAAGACCCCCGCCCTCAGCAAGCCACGGAGGAGGTCTGTAAACACTATAAACACACCTTTGTGTCTTTGACTTGGCCCACCACGCATATGTCTTTGCGGTGGGCTGTGTCTATGTGGTGTGGGCGCCTGGTCTCTGAGGTACAACAGTGGGATCACCAATTAGAATAGAAAAAGGCAGAAGCGGATAAATCCAATTTTTTTTATAAAAATGGTGCAGGGGGAAAAAGGCAACTCAAATCTTCACCGGGTTGGCGGCTGTCATCAGGGTGCCCTTTCTGGGGGGGGGGGGGGGGAGAGAGAGACGAGAAGTGGGGTCTGTGGTCCCTGCCACTCTTTGCACTAGCTTGGCATGGGTTTCCTCTTGGAGTCTTTGGGGTTCCTCGTCAGCTGCAGGCTTTCTCTCGGGTTTCAGCACGACACAATTCACACACCGACAAAACAGCTCTTCGGTCCCCACTCGAACATAACTTCATTAATGCGGTTTGGATTGATCAAGGGGGTTGGCCACAGGCCTCTTACCAGGAGACTGGCCTAACGTGTCTCTGGTCTCCACACGCTCCTCCAGCCAGTCTGTCTTCAGCCTGTTCTGGTGGAGTTAAAAGGCCCCCTGATTGCAGGGCTAGCTCAGCACACCTGTGAATGGTAAGCTGAGACACCTGAGTGGGGCGGGGTCTCTATGACACAGCTTTTAGGGAAGTACCTCTCATCCAGCACCACCCCCCTTGGCTGCCTTTGCCTGCCTTTGTGGCCACCACGTGGCCATGTGGGGCATTGCTCAGCGGCTGGGCCACCACAGTGGTGGTGGTGGTGGGCTGTGTCTATGTGGTGGTGGTGGGGTGCTGTGTCTATGTTGTGGTGGTGGTGGTGCTGTGTCTATGTGGTGGTGGTGGTGGGCTGTGTCTATGTGGTGGTGGTGGGGGCTGGTGTCTATGTGATGTGGTAGGCTTTGTCTATGTGTGGGGGGGGGTGTCTATGTGGTGGTGGTGTGGGGGCTGTGTCTATGTGGTGGTGGTAGGCTTGTCTATGGTTGTGGTGGTGGGCTGTGTCTATGGTGGTGGTGGGGGGCTGTGTCTATGTGGTGGTGGGGGGCTGTGTCTATGTGGTGGTGGTGTGCTGTGTCTATGTGATGGTGGTAGGCTTTGTCTATGTGTGGGGGGGGGGGTGTCTATGTGGTGGTGGTGGGGGGCTGTGTCTATGTGGTGGTGGGCTGTGCCTAAGTTTTTCCAAAAAAATAATTATTATTGTGAAAAATCACTGAATTTTTGAGATATTTTAATAGATTGCAAGCCCTAATATATACATATTATATATAATAGTGTTAGTATTTTATGTCCAAGAGGGGAAATATGTGTGTGTGTGTGTGTGTGTGTGTGTGTGTGTGTGTGTGTGTGTGTGTGTGTGTGTGTGTGTGTGTGTGTGTGTGTGTGTGTGTGTGTGTGTGTGTGTGTGTGTGTGTGTGTGTGTGTGCAGGGAGGTGCTGGAGGACGGGGACAGCCAGGGGGAGGGCAGCAGCCAGCCGGACTCTGTCTCCATCGCCTCCCAGAACACCGTAGACAGCGACAAGGTGAGACCTCTACCTGGTGATCACCCAGCATGCAGCGGCTGACAGAAGGACGTGGCCACTAGGCAGCTATGGGCTGTGTCTCAATTCAGGGGTTGCATCCTTCGAAGGACGCGTCCTTCGAAGGTGTGGCCTTCGAAGACCGCGAAGGCTGCATCGAAGGCCGAACGAGCGTTGTGGAATGGGACGGTCTAGCCTACGGAGCATTTCCGGATTGCGTAAAAAGCCGTTAACGCCCTTTACCTTGCGTGATGACGTGCCGCTCTTATTGCCGCTCCTGAACCCGAATTCGCGGGGTTAACAAGTTCAATTAACAAACTCATTAGCTTTTCTCCCTGCCGCTCTTTTCAACAGAACACAAAACACAGAACACAGAAACACAAGTATTGGAACCAGAAATTTTGATTTTATATGTTTATATTTTTTATCTTTTAATTGAGGAGGTGGAAAGAGTTCACCGCCGGAGCCGGCGGGTGATTTTTCTCCGTCTCCGAGAAGGAGAGAAGACAAAGACTGGTAAAGCTGTTGTAACTTACTTTTAACAAGTAGTAATTGTTCATTATTAGTTATTATTATCAATAATAATAGTAATGTTAACATTAATGTCAGTTAGTTAGTTCACACCCGTTCTTAATATGGCGTTAATGTCATTGAACTTTGACATTTTGACATCCTGATAAATTATATTATTTAAAACAGTTCAAACCTTACTTTTGATATAAAAAAATGTTTTTGTCATTAATCAGCTAAAACAGGTTTAGTAACCTAAATAGATATATAACTGTTGGATAGATAGATAACGATAGATATATTTAAGCCTTATCTATCTAAGCTCTCCACACTTAATATCCAGCTTATTGGTTCAACAGTTTTTCCTTCTATTTTCTTTCCCTAAACCAGCCCAGACCCCTGTACTGCAGGATTAATATTACAGCTCCTGTCCTGGACCGTTTTTTTCAAATGGCCAGGAGACAAAGACAGATTTTAGGCTGAGCAGGAGGCCCTGGCAGTGCTTTCTGGGACCGTTTTCTCCAGAATTGTCCTAATCACAGAGAGATGATTAATCACAGAGAAGGAACGAGAGAAAACCAGAGAAAAGATAAACATTTATCAATCATGTTAATAGCCCATGTTAACAATAGCCCATTTTGTAATATCTACATTTGACCATCTTGTAAAGATTACAGTTAAATTAGCACTCATCCTCTACTTATCCTAAACTTTATGTTATTAAATAAACAAAACTATTGTTTCCTTACCCCATGCCACAACTGGCCGAGTATTTGGCCCCTGTGAAAAGGGCCTCATTCTCCCCCTTCAACTTTATAACATCGAAGCAGTATGCTCCTTGCTCTCCCTAAACCAAATGTTAGAATTAGTTTTGGTAATTTTCATGTAATTTAACATTTGTATCGTTTAGCTTAATTCGAGTGACTTGAAGTTTGAAACCTATCAATACTTACATTTAAATATAAAACTTGTCCCTGCCGCTTCAGATAACTCTTCGGTCGCCATTATCCAACGCGCAATGAATGTTGGGATACCGCAATGAATGTTGGGATATGTAAGGCCGCGAAGGATACATCCGATGTATCCTTCAAATCCGGGAAAAGAAGGCTGCATTTGTCGGCCGCATTTGAAGGAGCCTTCGAAATGGGACAGGCCTTGACGCGTCGCAGTGACGTAATCGCCCTTCGAATGCACCCTTCGAAGGATGCAACCCCTGAATTGAGACACAGCCATGGTGTCTCCTTTGGTCACACACACGAGGGCGGAGCTCCCACAAACAAGGACAGAGATCACACACACACGAGGGCGGAGCTATCGCAGTCCGGCAAGCAGCGGGCAGCGCCAAAAGGCGAGCAGTGTGCCAGACTCTTGGACTAGGATTTAAAGATCGATCCATGTTGGTCAAACATCAAACACAGCATTTTTCAAACAAGGGTATCAAATCCCAAATGAATATGATTATGAGCTTTACCAAGTACAGTACAAAACCCAGCTTGGTGTCACAGAGAGGTAGCCTGACTCCACCCGCCTAAATACTTTCACTCAATTTTGATTTCCCTTCAGTACTAGGTCTCGGTCTGCGGTATGTTAGTTGGTTTTCTCATTCCAAATTTTCTGCGTCCAATCAGCGAACAGAGGGAGTGGCTGAGAACAATGACGTTAAAGTCAGCTCTCGCTAATGGATATTTTCACGCACAGTGTTTCGTTTGCTTACAGCCTGTGCACAACGTGATTCCCGGCCAAATGTTAGCGATTGGTTATGGCAGATCCAGGGTGGCACTGGGCAGATCCAATAGTTTTAAATTTCCACAGACCACCGCCTTCAAGTGAGTTAACGTTTGTCAATTCAGTAGGTCCAGACTCTCTGTGCAAATGAAATGAAGTACGAGAGTCTGGTAGGACCAGGATAACAGAGAGGAGGGATTCATGAAAAACTGTTATGTTAGGAAATGTTATGAAAAACAGTGTTCTGTTAGGACATGTTATGAAGAACATACACATATACATGAACAAAGATACACACTCCAAAACACTACATACACATCTATAAACAAAGATACACACTCCAACACACTACATACACATCTATAAACAAAGATACACACTCCAACACACTACATACACATCTATAAACAAAGATACACACTCCGACACACTACATACACATATATAAACAAAAACAATCCAACACACTATGCAAATCTATTAACAAAGATACACACCCCAACTCACTTTAACAAATCTATAAACAAAGATACACCCTCCAACACACTATAAACAACGGTAAACAAAGATAATCCAAAAACGCTGCATACACTCATATACACAATACTGCACAGTAATAGTACTAATATACACACTACTACACTACAGATACACACACTTATATACTAATATAACCACTACTATGACTCTGAAAACATGACTATGCGCATACAATACATAGACATCCATACAAACTCACACACACTAATCACACAAACACATGCATTTGCCCAAACACACACTGCTAGGAGTCGGAGGCAGAGAAGAAACCAGTTCAAATTCTTGCTACTGGCTTATTTCAAAATGCCACACACACACACACACACACACACACACACACACACACACACACACACACACACACACACACACACACACACACACACACACACACACACACACACACACACACACACACAGACAGACAGTGAGCCTGTTTCAATCACAACCCTTTTATTGTCTTGTCTGTGTGTGTGTATGTGTGTGTGTTTGTGTGTTGGTGTGGTTTGATGGAGTCCTTAAAGAGCTGTGGTTCTGTCTGCTTCTCATTTACAAATTATCTTGTCAGACTGCTTGCACAGGGCAGCTCCCAGTGTTAACCAATAGCACATTTGGTTTGGCCAAAAAGCTCCCAGTGTAACAGGTAGAAGAATAGGGTTGAACC
>OLKM01001709.1:44062-111587 GCA_900291075.1 Melanogrammus aeglefinus
CTGCCACCTTCTCTCTCTCTCTCTCTCTCTCTCTCTCTCTCTCTCTCTCTCTATTTCTATTTCTCTCTCTGTCTCACTCTCTCTCTTTCTCTCCTCTCTCTGTCTCCTTGTCTCTCTGTCTTTATAATTTATCTTAGGTTAGAGATGGTTAGTTAAGATTATAGGTTAGAGATGGTTAGTTAAGGTGTAACCTTAGAGATGGTTAGTTAAGGTTAGAGATAGTTAGTTTAGGTGTTAGCTTAGAGATGGTTAGTTAGGTTCTATTTTGAGGTTAGTGATGATTATTGGTCATTTAGATTATTGGTGATTTAGCTTGTTTATATAGTATTGATGTATTTGTTTATAAAATTGATATTCCACCTGTAGGCTACGGGAAGATAAAATTGTAAACGGAAATTTAGAACTGTAACAAAGAACTAGAACTATAATGTATAACTTGTGTTACTGCTACAGCACAGGCTAAAAGTGTGTGTGTGTGTGTGTGTGTGTGTGTGTGTGTGTGTGTGTGTGTGTGTGTGTGTGTGTGTGTGTGTGTGTGTGTGTGTGTGTGTGTGTGTGTGTGTGTGTGAATAAGATCCATTCACTGCTTGGTTGAGATTGAAGCCATTCTGGAACCATCTGGGGGTCATATGACTCTCTCTCTCTCTCTCTCTCTCTCTCTCTCCTCTCTCTCTCTCTCTCCTCTCTCTCTCTCTCCTCTCTCTCTCTCTCTCTCTCTCTCTCTCTCTCTCTCTCTTTATCTTCTTTGACCTCTCTCTCTTCCTCATTTTGTCTCACAATGTAACACACAACACCGACTGACTGAGCCAGGGAGGGAAAGAGGAAGAGAGGGCGGGAGATAGGGAGAGCGGGAGGGAGGGAGGGAGGGAGGGAGAGGGAGAGGGCGTGTTTGTTGTGTGTCAGAGTGAGGGAGTTGGCTGTGAATCAGTGACAGGAGCTACGCGAAGAGAGAGAAGTTCAACACAAACGATAGAAGTATATATAGACAGATATAGATTATAGATAGAAGCATAGAAGTATAGATCAGCAGAAGGATTCAGGAGTGACTTTAGGTACGGTGGACGTAATGCCAAAGTGGATGAGTTTTAAACTGTTAAAAGACAGCAGTCGAGTGAGTACTACTCTAACACTGTACCGCTCTAATCCATAAAACAGATGAAGAATCTTCCCTGTAGTAATGCTGTTCAAATATGAATCTACTCTCTCATACTTCTGTAATACTCACATAATGGTCAGTAGGGTTACAGATATCCACCAGCCCTAACCCAAGTACCAGTCTGTTCTTTCCGGCTGCCCCTTATGCTTTGTAACAGAAAGTTACACTGTCAGCTAACAGTTAGCATTGTCAGCCAAACGCACTGGGAGCTAACAGCACGTTACACTATCTAACAGTTTTACTATCAACAAAACCAATGGCACTTGATCAGGGGTGTGTGTGTCAGCGTGTGTGTAGACCAGGTGCTTAGAGCTGGCTGTGGCTAGGATATTGAACTTGTACTGTATAGTAGGGATGTGTTAGCATGTAGTCTGATCCACCTGGGGAGTGAACATGTAGACCACTCTTCAGAGAGAGGGGTTCTCTGTCCTCTCCTCCTCCTCTCTCCTGCTCTCCACTCCCCTCCTCCTCTCATTCTCTCACCTCCTCTCCTCCTCTCCTCTCCTCCTCCTCTTTACTCTCTTCTGTCCCCATCCCTGAGTGCATAAACAACAGGGTCAACAATCAGAAGCAGAGCATTTAACGAGAGAGAGAGAGAGAGAGAGAGAGAGAGAGAGAGAGAGAGAGAGAGAGAGAGAGAGAGAGAGAGAGAGAGAGAGAGAGAGAGAGAGAGAGAGAGAGAGAGAGAGAGAGAGAGAGAGAGAGCGCGAGAGAGAGAGAGAGAGAGAGAGGAGAGAGAGAGAGAGAGAGAGAGAGAGAGATCCTTGTCCAGCTAAAGGTCTCTTAGCAACAAGAAACAAGATTTGGTACAGGTGACCTGATACCTGGCAGATGGTCACACACACACTCACTAACACACACTAATCAAATCATAGCATAGGCTACACATAAATCATACACGCTTTGAGGATCTACTACCAATATGTTCATAATGCCCATTGGTATGTGCCAAATTTAAATGTAATATCTATTTTCTTATGTTAGTGGTGAAAGCGAATCATGTGGTATGCTATTGGTGCAATTGCAGCCTGTAAATATATTTCCTTTTTAATGACCCATTTTATTTTTCCATTTTATGTATGGCAGTTAGTGAATATTGTTGTCTTTCTGCTTTTTTTTATTGTTGTAATAGAAGCACTTTTGCACCGTTGTAATTTCAAGAATCAAATAGCATCTCTACAAGCTGTCTGGGACATGCTGCATGTATGGGCATGGAGGCATAGATATAGGGCTGGACTTTATAGATTGTTTCTGTTAAATAATCCCTTACACATACCCACACACGTGCATGCAGACACACTCAAATACATATCCCAAGGCATAGCATATAAGTATATGTTTGTTTAGTAGCCATTCAAATTGTTTGTCTGTGTGGTTTTCTGTGTCTATTTGTGCTTGTGTCTGTGTTCCAACCATGATGTCTTACAGTCACTCTTAAGTAACTAGAGAAGTACCTGTCTGAGTCCAAGACTTACCTTAACGAGGTAAAGACTGACCTGAACGAGGTAAAGACTTACCTGAACGAGGTAAAGACTTACCTGAACGAGGTAAAGACTTACCCGAACGAGGTAAAGACTTACCCGAACGAGGTAAAGACTGACCTGAACGAGGTAAAGACTTACCTGAACGAGGTAAAGACTGACCTGAACGAGGTAAAGACTTACCTGAACGAGGTAAAGACTTACCTGAACGAGGTAAAGACTTACCTGAACGAGGTAAAGACTTACCTGAACGAGTTAAAGACTTACCTGTCTGAGGTGAAGACTTGCGATACCATGTAAGTGATTCACCTGTTCAAGGTAACTGATATTCCGGTCGTGGTAACTGATTTACCAGTCCAAGGTAACTGATTTAACTGTCCAAGGTACCGAACTAGCTCAAGTATTATTTGATTGGTAGTCATGTGCATCGCAGCAGATACTTGGGGTCATTCGGAAACCTTGCTACTTCCTGTTGGTATGATGTGATCAGTATGTGTTCAATTATCTCTGACCCAGAAGTTAACCACAATCTATTATGGGATAGAATGGCTGTTACCACAGAAACCTGACATTACATTCTCTATGGTGTCTGTTGAGGTCATCTACTCTATCTTCCTTTATTATTTTCTTTCACTCTGTGCTATTACTGAAGGCCCATTTCCACCAGATCCTTCTCAGAAGCGGTACGGAAGCGAAGAGTCTGTGTTCTGTACTGCAATCCACACTAGAAGTGGTCCGGACCCGTTTCAGCTGAGTTATGGCTAAGTGACGTCACAATGTAGTCCTCAGCAAGACGCGAGCCCACTCGCAATGCGTTCATGACACTAGACGTTAATAATAATAATATTAATAATAATAATAATAATAATAGTAACGTTAGTAACATTAATGTATCAAAGTTTAAACTCATGAATATACATAGACTTTGTTACGTGATTATGTTGGACTGTTTTCAAAACAGGTAGGCTTTTAGATCAAAATAAGTAACTGTCTGTGTGTCTGTAGCAAATGGTTTCTATTGTCTGCGGCAAACGTTTTGCTGCCATACTTAGGTGGATCTGGTGGAAATTGGTCTTAAGTTGTTCCGAGTAGTTGTTGAGTATTTTGGGTAAGTGTGTTACTTTATTACCCGATCTTTTATCCACCAATTATTTTTTGAAACGCAAACACATACCCACACAAACACTGACACGCACCCCAACACACACACACACACACACAATGACACACGCACACATCCCAACACACACACACACACACACACACACACACACACACACACACACACACACACACACACACACACACACACACACACACACACACACACACACACACCTACACACACACACACACACACAAACGATAGACACACGAGGAGACAGATAGAGATTTTATGCTCAAAGTCCAAAGATAGCCTTATCTTCTTTGTATGGGTCAAATTATCAACACGAAATACAATATCAATAATTCGACTTGTTCACCCTTTCCCTCCCTCTTTGTTGCTCTACCGTTCTCTCTCTCCCTCTCTATGTCGCTCTACTGCTCTCTCTACAATTTCCTCTCTATGTCTCTTTACCGTTCTCTCTCTCCCTCTCGCTCTATGTTTCTCTACCGTTCTCTCTCGCCCACTCCCTCTCTATGTCTCTCTACCTTCTCTCCAGCTCTCAGGGGGCTGTGAGTTGACTGTGGTTCTCCAAGACTTTACCGCTGGCTGCAGTTCAGAGATGACCATCAGTTCAGGTAACACACAGACGGGTAGACAGACAGGTAACACACAGACAGCTGGACAGCCAGGTAACAGAAAACAGGTAGTCAGACAGGTAAACAGGTTATACACAATCAGGTAACAAATACAAACACACACAGAGACGGGGAAACGGATAGACAGACAAGTTTACAGGGAGGCAGAATGACAGACAGGGAGACAATAAGACCGGTAACACATTAACAACCAGACAGCAGATAAACATTTAGACAGATGAGGAGACAAACGGGTAACAAAAGAGTAACACACAGACAGTTGGGGAGAAAACTAGACAGAGAGACAGGGAGACAGACTGACAGAAGGGGAGACAGACATACAGGTGACAGACCAACAGACAGATAAACTACTATACAGACAGAAAGGTAGAACACTAGACAGATAGAAAGGCAAAAACACTAGACAGCCAGACAGGTAGAACACTAGCCAGACAGACAGTTAGAAGACTAGACAGACCGACAGGTAGAACATTAGACAGCCAGACCTACATTGAGAGTGGAAAACAGACAAACAGATGGGTAAAGACAGATAGACAGAATAGTAGACAGACGGGTAAGACAACACAACAGAAAGAAAGACAGACAGGTAGACAGACTGTTAAGCAACACAACAGACAATTGGGGAAAAACAGACAAAGGGATGACAGACAGACAGGCAGACCGGTAGACAAATGAGTCAAACACAGACAGGTGAATAAAAAGAAATACAAATTTACAGGATAGACAGACACAGATGGTTAAAAAGACAGACGGTTAGACCAGTAGACAGACAGACAGGTAGACCATTAGACAGTCAGAAGGATAGGGCACAGAGGTAAACCACTAGACCAACAAGACCGCAAGACAGTCAGACAGGTAGACTACTAGACAGAAAGGTAGACCACTAGACAAACCGAAAGGTAGACCACTAGACAGACAGACAGACAGGTAGACCACTTGACAGTTAGACAGATAGGACACAGAGGTAGACCACCAGACAGTCAGACAGGTAGACCACTAGGCAGTCAGATGGAT
Source organism: Melanogrammus aeglefinus (assembly GCA_900291075.1). Classification (NCBI taxonomy): domain Eukaryota; kingdom Metazoa; phylum Chordata; class Actinopteri; order Gadiformes; family Gadidae; genus Melanogrammus; species Melanogrammus aeglefinus. The sequence continues at coordinate 49,478 of OLKM01001709.1, forward strand.
AGGACACTGAGGTAGACCACTAGACAGTCAGGCAGTTAGCCCACTAGACAGACAAAAAGGTAGACCAATAGATAGTCAGACAGGTAGACGCTGAGGCAAGCTGTTTGAGGAGGTGCTTCCCTCTGTGTCTCAGGTCAGACAGTGGAGCTGGTAGAGAAACCCATTGAGAGACCTGGCTGGTACCTGGTCAGGACCACCGACCGGACCCCTCCCCAGGAGGGCTTGGTCCCCAGCACCGCGCTCTGTGTGTCCCACTCCCGCTCCAGCGTCGAGATGGACTGCATCTTCAGCTCCGGGAAAGGTAGGACCCTACCCCCCCTCGTAGCTCCTAAAAGAGGATTCCTAACTCCAGTCAGCTTGTCCTCCAGGCTATAGAGTGTTCCTCTACACTTCAATCAGCGAGCCTGGTCCTTACTACTCCAGTCAGCTAGCCTGGTCCTCACTCCTCCAGGCTATAGGGTGGTTCTCACTACTACAGTCAGCTAGCATGGTCCTCAACACTCCTCCAGGCTATAGGGTGGTTCTCACTACTACAGTCAGCTAGCCTGGTCCTCACTCCTCCAGGCTATAGGGTGGTTCTCACTACTACAGTCAGCTAGCATGGTCCTCAACACTCCTCCAGGCTATAGGGTGGGCCTCACTACTACAGGCTATCGGGTGGGCCTCAATGCTACGGGCTATAGGGCAGGGGTTGGCAACTGGCGGCCCGCAGGCCATAACTGGCCCGCCAGACATAATATCTGTCCCGCCAGATTATTCAGAAGTAATGTTTTTTTTTTTTTATTATTATTATTATTATTATTTTTCTTGAATATCGAATACCTATATCTGTTAGGTTAAATATAAAGGACCGGATACAGTGAACTTTTTTTTCTTTCACAACCGTTTTTGAACTTAATAGGCTCTATGCACAACTCCACTACTTCCTGGATTTAGTGCAGCTCCTTCATTTCCTGTCTTACATTACTGGACAAACTGATTAATCCAGGTGTGTCTGAGTAGTCACAATGGTCAGACACACCTGGATTAATCAGTTTATCCAATAATGTAAGACAGGAAATGAAGGAGCTGCACTAAATCCAGGAAGTAGTGGAGTTGTGCATAGAGCCCATTGTATCAAATCCTGCTACTACTCCCGGAAGGTTAGAGACACACTCGTCACGGTCACGCGTAAGCTGCGAGGGGCTGAGCGGGAGTTATTGGAAACTATGCAATATTAAATGATTTATAGGTCTATATACCAACCATGGCGACCCTACATTATGTATTTTTGTGTGAAACTGCACGTAGAGAAAGGCAGGAGCTGTTGACAAAAGTCCACGAAAGATTTAAGGCGCCAAGCTCTGACACTTTGCTGTTTAACGCAAGTAGAGTCTCTGATGAGGCTACTTCGCATACAGCTCTTCTAACGGTGAGTAGGCTAGGAACGGAGGTTTGTGTATGTGCGCAGTCAGTCAGCACCCGCCATGGTGTGTGTATATGTGCGTGTGTGTGCGCGCAGTCAATCAGCACCCGCCGTGGTATTGTGTTGTGTTGTGTGATGTGTTTTAAGAGTGGTTGGCTGCTTTTTTAGGTGCGCACTACTGCCCTCTCTCCAGCATAAGGACTTTCTACACTGCCAAGCTGGTTCGGTCGAGGCTTGGCATGCCCGGCGATTTCACCATCTTATCTCAAGTTTCCTGTGTAAAACCGGGGGCGTAAAATCCCCCGTTCGTCACGGCGTGGGCTTTCTTGGTTCACTGGAGAAGGCGGGCCTGCGCACGGAGTCTAGACCTCTTTAGAATAATTAGCATATTCCCGAATGTTTTTATGAATGAAGACACCCGCATGCAAGAATGAGTTCACGCCTGAATGTAGGCTACAAACGCTGCTATTTACAAGTGCAAAAACGCCAACATATTTTTACTTTATTTACTTTATACTTTATTTTGCTGACCACTTTTGGGTCAGGGACGGGTTAAGGTTTTTTATCCCGACAAAAGCCTCGTAAGGACAGTTCCTCTGCGTCTCTCTCGTAGATCTCACCATCTTTCAAAGTCTTTGTTTAATACATGCCTGCATCACCTTCTCTCACATGATCAGCAGCTCGCGGATTTCACTTTCCCGCCAGTCTGAACTGCTCATGATGATATCGCTGCGTTGTCTCTCTGGAGACAGTGCAGCAACACCTCTACCCAACGTGAACAGGCATGACATTTACATGATTAGGGCGGCATACCCTTGTTTATACTGTATGTACGTCTTTTAATAGTCATCTAGTGCTTGGTAGGCATATGACTTAGCCAGCTGACAGGCCTGCGTTGCAGTTCCAGGTGCACTTTCATTAATTGATTCCTTGAACTAGCTTTGGCTAATGTTCTGGCCCGCCACCTATTGGCTGGAAAAAAAACTGGCCCAAGGTCAAACTTAGTTGCTGACCCCTGCTATAGCGTGTTGTGGTTGCTGCTTTACTGCCCTCTAGTGGTCAGCTCGTTCATGTTCAGCTGCAGGTAAATAACACCTTCATCACATCCAGTCAGAGAGCGTTGTGCACCCCCTCTCCCACCTCCTGCAGGGGGCAGCATTATCTTGTGGAGAAGACAGGGGTAGAGAGAGCGACGAGAGGGGAGGGAGGTTACCAATGAGAATGCCTCACGGTTTAGCAACCGCTTTGGGTTCACGAGACAGCTTGTGTTTCCATGACAACATGCAAATCATACAGTTGATAGTAGCGTCCTGCTCTACTGTATGGAAATTATTTGATACCCTTGCAATTGCAAATGCTTGCACACAATGGAGAACATACAGGAACAGTCCTACCGTGGCTCCTCTGTGAGATCCTGTCATGTGACTTCAGCTGTGCCTGGAATGAGCAGGAAGTGAAAATAACAAACACATGCAAATATGTTTGGGATATACCCTAACTCACAGATGGACAACCCACTTCATGCACATGCTTTGCAACGATGTGCAAACAGTTTTCCAATTAACATGTGTAACCGGGCCAGCTTACAACAAGGGGCGCACACTAGAGGGTGCCTTATCTCCCAACCCAACAGCAATGGGAGGACACCTGTACGGACCATTGACACATTAACTCCTTTCTCAAATAATAATGAGTGAGACCGACGCCTATCGTTTGAATCCTAATGGAGTGCAAAATAATTTTGAAAAGTGCAACACCAATCCGCCAGTGTTAATCAGAACTGAGCTCGGAGAGGCTGTAGCCCGCTGCTCGTCTGTTACGCAGAAATCCTCTGGACGTCCCGGGACCTTTGATCTGCCATGTACACCAATGGGCCTTGCAACGGTGACAACAAACGGCGTGTAACTACCCTAACTACACTAAAATGTTGTGTTAGTGTAGTTAGGGTAGACAAAATTTGCCGTTTTCTTAGTGTAGTGTGTGTGTGTTTTTTATTTACTTATTTACTGTCCCACCTCCTGGCTCATTAGGCTGCTCCCCATTGGTCAGATCGTCTTGTGTGTGTGTGTGTGTGTGTGTGTGTGTGTGTGTGTGTGTGTGTGTGTGTGTGTGTGTGTGTGTGTGTGTGTGTGTGTGTGTGTGTGTGTGTGTGTGGTGGTGGGGAGTGGGTGTGGTGTGTGGTGTGTTGGTGGATCGGGGGCGGGGGGGGGGGGTTTAGATAGTCCATGTTCTGAACTAGAACATGACAAACAAACACACACACACACTCTTGGTGTTTCAGGTGACTCAGGCCATGACACCAGAGTCTCTTGGTCTGGTGGTCTTGCTAAACTCACCTGACATTATCATTATTTGGCATCATTAAACGAAATTATTATTTAGTAATAAATAGTCCATAAATACCTTGTTATAACCCCGTTCAATATAAAAACAACAAGCCAACATTACTGTAGCATGTGAGTGGCTTTACACCTGGTCTGAGCTGAGGGAGGGAGAGAGAGAGAGAGAGAGAGAGAGAGAGAGAGAGAGAGAGAGAGAGAGAGAGAGAGAGAGAGAGAGAGAGAGAGAGAGAGAGAGAGAGAGAGAGAGAGAGAGAGAGAGAGAGAGAGAGAGAGAGACGGATTAGACTGTCCATTGTATTCTCTGTAATCGGTGCTCCTCCCTCTCTCTCTCTCTCTCTCTCTCCTCAGTCTGAAGTTGCTCAGTGGATGTCAAACTCATCACAGAAAGTCAGTTGAACAGTCAGTTGGACACTGTTTCATTTGGAGATTTCATATTGTTCTTTGAGTGGCCATTGCGGTGTGTGTTTTGAGGCTGTGTCAGTCTGTACGGCTGTCTGTACGTCTGTGTGTTTGTGTGTGTCTTTGGCCATGTGTGTTTGACCATGAGGAGGGAGTATAGCTGTTGTCGATGGATCAGGACTCACTGCTGCCACTGCTTCCACGGACCAGGTGAGAACAGACAGAGAGACGGGTGGGACTAGAGAGAGAGGTAAGACCAGAGAGAGAGATAGGTGAGACCATAGAGAGAGACAGGTGAGACTAGAGAGAGAGACAGGGAGACTAGAGAGAGACAGGTGTGAGGGAGATAGGTGAGGCTAGAGAGAGAGAGCCAGGTGAGTCTAGATAACTGTGTCAGTGTTTCAGTAACTCTTGTGGTTGAATGCCCTTCTGGTAAGTCCTTTGGACAGCGCGTCAGCTGGATAAATGCAGTGTGATGCGTCTCTATGGGAACCCACTGCACACTCAGGAACCTTAAGAATGTGTAAGGAGTGACCCACCTTCGCTCTACACACCCTCACGACTCAGTCTCGGCTGTTGGAGGACAGGTGCGTGTGTGTGTGTGTGTGGGTGTGTGGGTGTGTGGGTGTGTGTGTGTGTGTGTAAGTACATTTGAAGGGCTGTGGAATGAAGACAAGAACAGGTTTGTAGCAAACAACATTCTTTATGAGAGAGAGAGAGAGAGAGAGAGAGAGAGAGAGAGAGAGAGAGAGAGAGAGAGAGAGAGAGAGAGAGAGAGAGAGAGAGAGAGAGAGAGAGAGAGAGAGAACTACAGAGTCAGACTGAGTACTTGTAGCAGTATGCTGCTGGATTGCCTAGTCATGGTTCCTCTCATTCCCCCGCATACATATGGGTGTGTGTGTATTGTGGTCATAGAGAGAAAAAGGAGTGTCTGGCCTGTTAATGTCTAACTGTCCTCATTCAACTGTGTGTTGCTTCTGGATCACTAAGCTGTCTAGAAATGCACCTGGGTTCATCTGTTTCTACTTACGTGACTTTCTTTTCTGCAGGCCGTACTGAGAAGGTAAACCTTAAGCCTCCATCACCAGTGAAACACCCAGTCTTTAATGTCACCACCCCAACTGTTTACTGATGCAGTTGCATACACATGCAACTGGACACTGTTGGCCCCTGGGAGCCATATGCTCAGTGGAGAAGGAGGTGTTTACCTTGGTGGTTAGGATGAGGAGGAGTTGTTAACTTATTGGTTAGGGTGCTGAGATGTTACCTTAGTGGTAAGGGTGCTGAGGTGTCACCTTAGGTGTTAGGGTGCTGGAGGAGGTGTTTCATGAGTGGTTAGAGTGAGGAGGTGATACCTTCGTGGTTAGAGTGAGGTGGTGTTACCTTAGTGGTTAGAGTGAGGTGGTGTTACCTTCTTAGTGGTTAGGGTGCTGAGGTGTTACCTTAGTGGTTAGAGTGAGGTGGTGTTACCTTCTTAGTGGTTAGGGTGCTGAGGTGTTACCTTAGTGGTTAGGGTGAGGAGGTGATACCTTAGGGGTTAGGTTGCTGAGGTGTTACCTTAGTGGCTAGGGTGCTGAGGTGTTAACTTCGTGGTTAGGGTGCTGAGGTGTTACCTTAGTGGTGTGTTTTTGTGTATATATATGCTGATTATTTTGCATTCAAATATTTCCATTATCTCTCTTCTCTTCAATAGAACTATTCATACCAGCAGTGTGTGCACGCGTGCTATGTTATGTCCTGGTGCCACAGGGGGGGGGGGGAAGAGAGAGAGAGAGAGAGAGAGAGAGAGAGAGAGAGAGAGAGAGAGAGAGAGAGAGAGAGAGAGAGAGAGAGAGAGAGAGAGAGAGAGAGGAGAGAGAGAGAGAGAGAGAGAGAGAGAGAGAGAGAGAGAGAGAGAGAGAGAGAGAGAGAGAGATTCCAGTGTCCACCAATAATGTGTGTCTCTAGAGTGTTGGTCATGTGGTAGCAGGGTGGTTCATCAGCAGTAGAAACACACAGCTGGAGGCACTGTGTGTTTATTGAGAGTGTGTGTGTGTGTTTGTGTGTATGTGACAGAGATCCCAGACAGTAGTCAGCTCCCCTCTGCTCCCCCTCCTGCAGGTTAGATATTAACAGGAGATGAAATACAATGTATTCCTCACGTCATGGTAGCAGTTAAAGGTCATCCACACATCATTGGCGAGCAGTTGACCCCACTGGTCATGACTATGTGTCTCTCCCATGGTGGGGGACAAGCATGTAGGTCCTGATACTGCCTTCAGGGGTTTAAAGTACATGCCAAAAAACGACAATTGGGTGTATCAACCAGGTTCCTCCTCCTGGCTCCCCTTTAGTCCCGCTCCATGTTGCAGAATGCGGCCTCAGTGTTCACGTTTGAACATCTGGGTTTCAGTGAGTCAGCTGAGCCCCAGCTAAGCATAGGACTTTGCATGGCCCTCTGGATGCTATAAACACTGGGTGTAGCATTATCATTAGTACACACTGGATGTGGTATTATCATTAGTATACACACTCAGTACGTTTACATGCACAGCTTAATCTGATTAAAGCCATAGTTTTTTGACTATGCTCCTCAATTGGACAACTGCAATTTTCCGATTATACATGGCGGTGAGAAATCGATTTATTGGCTGAAGCATGTCATACCCCGGTACGATAGGTGGCGCTGTACCCATTTCCAGGGCCGCTGCTAAGCTTTTGGGTGCCCTAAGCTGGGCTGGTCAGGGTTCCCCCCCAAACACACACACACACAAAACCTTCAGAGTTTGCAATGAAACCGTTGCTATTTATTATAATTTGAGATTAAATATACATAAATATTAGGGATGCACCGAATTTTCGGCCACCAAAAATTTTCGGCCGAAAATGGCCCAAAAGCGCATTTTCGGTTTCGGGCCGAAATACTTTTATCACCGAAACAACACGGCCGAAACAGACATCTGTGATGACGCAAACAAAAAGCGAGGCCAGCCCACGCTTGTCTGGATAAGCGCCAATATGTTTGCGGTGTGGACGTTTTTCAATGTTTCTGAGAAAGACCGACGTAAAACAATTTGCAAAAATTGCAATGCCTTGATTTTAATGAAGTTAGTACAGTCATAACCATACATGCAATGGCACTAGGGTTGCCGCGGTGTCGACATTTTCACACCGAGTAATACACCGGTATTACAGAGTATAAACGGTATAAACTTTGAAACTAGGTCACCCGCCATCTTCTCCGTCAACTCTCCTCTCACATTCGGTGACAGCGTCTGGAAGCGGCCAATTCTCGGTGACAGCGTATTTCTTATAACGTTCTATATATAATAGTATATAATATAATTGTATACATAATATCACGGTGGCCGTAGCGCGAGGAGCTCTCGTAGGGGTTAGGCTTCACGGGGTTTGTTTACCGGCGTTGCTATGATTACCGGTCTTGCGTGTTCCAACGCTTTATTAGGTAGCCTATCTATTAGGTTTGTGTATGTATGTATGTGTATGTATATACACACACACACACACACACACACACACACACACACACACACACACACACACACACACACACACACACACACACACACACACAACCCTAAATGGTACTAATAATTGGCATAATAATTTCTTTCTGTGTTTCGGTTTTCGGCCTTGGTTTCCTCATTTTCTGTTTTCGGTTTCGGCCAAGAATTTTCATTTCGGTGCATCCCTAATAAATATGAACATGTATGTATTGAGTAATATATAAAACAAAACAGCAACAACAACAAGAGCACGATGAGTAATAAATAAGTTGTATATAAAACGTTCTTAACAGCAGCACACACACACAAAACCTTCAGAGTTTGAAATCAAACCGTTGCTTTTTATTATAAGTTGACAATAAATATACTATGAACATGTATATATTAAGTAATATTTAAAACAAAAACAAAACAGCAACAGGAGCCCATCAGTAATAAATACGTTATATATAAAACATTCTTAACAGCAGCATTACAATATAATAAAACAATAACAACTGCAGGCTCCAAAGATGACCGAAAAATAATTATGAACTCAAATAAAGGTTTAAAAGGAAGTCATCAATATCAATAATATAACAGAACAACGTATTATAAAACATTCTTAACAGCAGCATTACAATATAATAAAACAATAACAACTGCAGGCTCCAAAGATGACCGAAAAATAATTATGAACTCAAATAAAGGTTTAAAAGGAAGTCATCAAAACAAAATATTAAAAAACAACTATTTTTCACACTATTTTTTACAGACAAACAGCTATATTTGGACAAAACAGTAGCTACATTTAAACATAACCGAAGGAGTTATTTACTTCACCACTGCGTAGTCATAAACAGACCTTGTTTTAAGTTGTGAAGAAGAGGGGTTCTACAGTTTTGCAGGAGGACCCGCTTCTGCGACCCACCGAAAATTGTGACCCCAGGGGGCGCTGTTGCATATTTTCTGCAATATGCACGAGTTTGAAGCCTAGGCAGGCATGACAAAAACCTAAATAAAACATAAGATCTCCCTCCAACCCCTTACATTTTTTATTAAAGGTGCTTAATAAATACATTTGATTTGATTAGCATTTTACAGACCCATACAATGGATAGGGCGTTTAGTACGGTCCATCACCGTTGCTTCTTTCCCCATATAATGCTACAGTCAGTGTTTATGTTTTTGTTATGCAGCACACGTGCATGTTGCAGAAAATTTGCAACAGCGCCCCCTGTGGTCACACTTTTCGGTGGGTCGCAGAATTTGGTGTAACACCGGCCCCCATGGATGGAAACTATGCTAGGACTGTGAAACCTGAAGGAGCAAAGAGTGCCAATCGGGGCTTGATCTCCGCAGTCACAGGATCTAAACACTAGAAACTAATAAAGGGCAACAATAATTCTACCAGTGGTAATATAGCCACCGGCTGACCTCTTTACGTCACCAGCAACAACGAACTCGGACGGCATTCGAGAAAGATGTTATCAGTAGACAGCTGTCAGTTCACTTCGGGTCCATGTCATTTGTTGGAGCCATTTTGCTATTTATGTTTGCAAATTAATTGAAATTGATTATCAAAATAACAATAATGAATTATTATAATATTTAAGTTCATGAAATATGGTGTACAGTTTTTCTCAGTCAGTCAGAATTAAAATTCTCAAAACTACCTGTTCAATCTTCACATCATTGTGTCACTTTGTGCACATCAAAAAAGCAGTTTCTCATTTCTTTGAACAAGTTGCAAATGCTTTGGTACATTCATGCAAATGATTATGTACAACTCTCTGCTCTTTCCTACATTATCAATTGCTTATGTCATTTTGATCAAAATGTATTGTAATGGGTCGCTATTGAATAGTCTCACCCCCACAACATTTAGGCATTAGTTCATTGCATAAGTCTTCACATGCTTAATGGTTGAACAAGTTGTCATATGTCAAGCATATTTCTATACATTTCCATTCCACTTTTTTTCTAAATCTGTCCTGAATTGGTAAATTGCTACCAGGTGAATCTTGACCCTCTCTAAAGAAGGGAAATGTGTGAAGTGTTAGATCAACCAATGATCAACCAGTTTAGTGAAATAGCTCAAAAGTGCATCGCCTGAACCATGAACTGGCAAGTATATACTTTATATACCGTATATATATCTGGAGCACAACAAATTGTTACATTGTCTGACAATGGAAGGACAAAGAATTGTACAGGGTCAACAGCCAGAGAGAAGAAGAAGAGGAAGAGGAGTGAGGCTGCGTGAGAATGAGAATTTGTGGCCCAACAGACAGGAACGTAAGGAGGTGTGGGAAACTGCACTGTAATTCCTACAGCAATGCATGTACAGTTTACCCTAAGGAGATTTTCGTATTTCTAGCAATGACATGGTCTGTCAACGAATTACAGTACTAACAGTCAAAGCGTCAATGTGAATCTTGTCCAGTCTCAATATCCCACATACACTAAGGTGTAACTTACAATTTACAATAATTGTCTTCAAAACTTCAGCCATAGTTTACATCAGAACATCCCTCCAGAGTACCCTGTTATATTGACAACATGACTAAGCAATCCGTACACAATGACACAAGGACTTGTCATTGTGATGGCACTGATATGTTCATTGACACAGATATTTACTTTTGAGAAACAAACTAAGGATTTTGAGCAAGAGACTGGCTTTTGCATGAAATCCATGGTGGTTTGCTATTTGTACGAATTTTTTGGAGAAATGCACTTACTGTTTTGCAAATTTCAATTCTTATCTGAGAAATGTACCAAAGCGACTGAAAAAAATACTGTAATAGTATGCTGAATTATGGTTTCCAATTACGTAATTTTGTGTGATAACTGATTGACTGCCATGTTCTGTCTGGCCAATTGGGTGTGACGTCTGACGTTCTGATTTATGGATGGGTTACCTATGACCAGGTGGAGCGGAAGTGGCAAACAATTTTTCAATCGCGTGAATGCGATAGGGATATCTTGTTTGTACTTTCAGTCAGAAGGGAACAAATAAATCGATCTATAATTCAAGACGCGCGTTGTCCGGATTTATCGACTCTCAGAAGCGGCCGCTGAAAAGCTGCCACTACATTAAGTTGAAAAATTGCCCTCTGAAACGTCGGACAAAGAAAACTTGTGGATTGCATCTTCGATCTGTGCTTGGAAATCATTGGACTGCTTTCAGCATCCACAACTCCCACACAAAGAGGAAGTTGAATTTCTAAAGAAGCATGGATTTTGTTTTGTCTGTTTAACAAAAGGACATCTCAGCAAAATCTCAGATGGCGCCATAGATACTAAAGTGCCTGAAGCACAGAAATCCTGCTTCAAACCATGTGTTGTGAAAAACCTGTGAAAACCTTCAAATTATGTGGACTGGAACTGAGCAGCCTTGATGACAAAGACGTCATCGAACTTCCAGAGGTCTTTACACAACGCGCAATTCTTATAGTGAGTGATGGACGACCACAGATAACAACGAATAGAATATCAGTGGCTCACTTGGGCGATCTTCTGATGCAACAATACAACCAAGACTTTTCATAATTGACCTATGAAGAGAAAACCAAACATTCGTTCGAGAATAAAAGCTTTTTTGCAAATCATGAAAGAATCCATAAGAAAAAGAGACGGTCATTATAGCATCCGACTTCGTTTCTGTAAGGATGATCTTCGAATGCCAAATAATAGGCAAATGGCGGAACAAAGAGCATATTGCCTTAAGAAAATACTTGAGAAGGATGAGTCGTTTAAGAATGATGGCATCACTTTTGGTCTTATGTCTTAATTTTTCTTAAAACAATTGTAGCTGAAAATAAACATAGCCAAATTACAACCAATAGCTTCAGTCATTGAGGGCAAAAATAGGTCCAATGCTAGTCCCAGATTTTATTATTTAGTATTACAAATCAAGAGTAGGCCTGATTTGACTAATTGGCTTTGCATCCTTTCCTTCTGCTCTTGTAGTCCAAGACATGCTGCCCACCAGCTTTCAAAGTACAATGCTGCTACTGGTGGATTTGGATCAATTCACATAATTATCCCTCCCTGCTATTTTGTAGTTCCCCAAAACACCCTGAAACAACTTGAGTCTAACATACTTAGGTCACCATCACCACCTTTAAAAACCATCAACCGCCACTGTTGTACGTCGCATCAAAGTGAAAAGCGGCAGAGGCGCTCCTCTGGGGCCGGAGGGATTGTTGCCGCATACGGCATCAATCCCTTTATCCTCCATGTCGCGGTTCAATCTGGACTTCAGTGAAGCCAAAGTTCCTTTCCCCAAATTCCTTCTCCACCATGGCCAAGATAACCCCACTATGAGTCGTTACTTTTTATGGAAGTAGTCGTTACTTTTTATGGAAGTAGAGTCTGAGAACTCTATATCCCCGTCAGTTCGGCCACGGCGCAATGAATGAAAAAAAATCGTAAACACGTCGGAAGACCAACATTCAGAAAAACATGTACTTTAAATTCAACTTTGGGTGAAATCAAAGCGCATTGTGAACTGAATGCATGTTGACGATGATACACTTATAGGGGGTAACTACATAGGCACGACACCGGCTTCCTTCTGCGCCACCTTTTTAAATAAAACGCTGTTTCTCTTTTTCCGACGGTGACAACAACACGACTACCATCTCCTTCTACTTCCGGCTCACGGGCCCTGGAAAAGATCTCGAACATCCGCAAAATCCAATTACAAGTAGAATTACCATTTAATGCGAGTATCAATCTAATAATCTAGCGGTCGTAATCCGACTATGAGAAACCCGATTAGATTAGATTTTAATCTGATGGAAGTGAATACATGCATTTTAATAATCCAATCACATTCGGACTAAACCAATAATTAGATTTTCTTGAGTGTCGCACTGACTGGGTGTGGTATTATCATAACTACACACTGGGTGTGGTATTATCATTAGTACAGACTGGGTGTAGTATTATCATTATAATATACTTGGTGTGGTATTATCATTAGTGCATACTGGGTGTAGTGCCATCATTTTAATATACTGGGTGTAGTATTAGCAGCATTAGTACACACTGTGTGTAGATGTAGGATATAGTGTATTATTCTGTGTGTATTACATAGTGTCATATACTGTTTGCCGTGTAAAATAAAATGCATATTGTGTGTAGTATATTCCGTATACTTTGTAGTATATTGTATGTAGTATGTAGTTTACTGTGTGAATTATATAATGTGTTTTATATTGTGTGTAAAGGGCCATTGAGAGAGCTTGAATTTTTAAAGTTTTAAAAAACAAGTGTGTGTGTGTGTGTGTGTGTGTGTGTGTGTGTGTGTGTGTGTGTGTGTGTGTGTGTGTGTGTGTGTGTGTGTGTGTGTGTGTGTGTGTGTGTGTGCTTATTCAATGACAAGAGAGAGAGCGGGAGATGAATCAGCTCTTTGATAAGAAGAACACTGCCACTAGTATTCTCCTTTCACACACACCTCCCCAAACGCACACCCACACCTCCCCCAAACACACACTCACACACAACTCCCCCAAAGACACACGCACACACACACCTCCCCCAAACACACACACTGCTCCCCAAAACACACACTTATACACACACCTCCCCCAAACACACACACTCACACCTCCCCAAACACAAACGCACACACACCTCCCCAAACGCACAAGCACGCACACACACACACCTCCCCAAAAACACCCACACACCCGCACACACCTCCCCCAAACACACACGCACACACACACCCCTCTCCCAAACACACGCACCCACACCTCCCCCAAACACACGCACGCACACTCCCCAAAACACACACGCACACACACACTTACCGCCCCCCATGTTCATGATATAATGAGGATAGTTGATGGCCTAGTTCATAGTTTCCTTATCTTTGAGTCGTAAGCTGTTATTTACTTCTATTAGCAGACACTGTAATCTGAAGCGGCGATCAGTGAGTTCAGAGACCATGTGGGAAGGTAGAGAGAAGGAGCAACAGGACTGTGGACCCGGGGCGGTCCCTGAGGCTGATCCTTGAGCCTGATCTCTGATCCCTGAGGCTGATCCCTGAGCCAGATACCTGAGCCTGATCTCTGGTCCCCGAGCCTGGTCCCTGAGCCTGGTCCCCGAGCCTGTGCCGTGTTCCAATATCCATACTTTCCGTACTTACTGGCCTAAGTTTGAGTACGTAGGGCGTTCCGATTCAGATCGGGCGAAAATAAGTGTAGTGAAAGTACCCGGATGGTGTACTCAAAACGGTCAAATCGTGAAGTGCGTGGCGATGTACACTTTTCGTACCCAACGGCAGCCATTTTAGCTACGTAGCGGAAGAGGGCAGGGCCAGGTTGAGCCAACGTCGGCGTATTTTCCACATAGCCTGCATTAATAGTCATTTTGTAGTTTTTATAGTTTTTATAGCTTTTTATAGCTTTTAGGCGTAAAGAGTTCACCGTTCAAAGTGGGATGTTTATTGCGGGGGAGGAGTCGCGGTGGCAGACGTGATCGAAATTTCCGGTTAGTGCACCACAGAGTTTTCGATTTGGAACAACACTGACATCTGAAAATTAGCACACTTAGTGAGTACGGATAGTGTAGTACATTTAAGTGTACTCATGGAAGTATTGATATTGGAACACAGCACTGGTCCCTGAACCTGATCCCTGAGCCTGATCCCTGAGCCTTATCTCTGAGCCTTATCTCTGAGCCTGGTCCCTGAGCCTGATCCCTGAGCCTGATCCCTGAGCCTGATCCCTGAGCCTTATCTCTGAGCCTGCTTGGTCCCTGACCCTGATCCCTGAACCTGATCCCTGAGCCTGATCACTGAGCCTGGTCCCTGAGCCTGTTCCCTGAGCCTGATCCCTGATCCTGAGCCTGATCCCTGAGCCTGATCCATGATCCTGATCCTGATCCTTGAGCCTGATCCCTGAGCCTGGTCCCTGTACCTGGTCCCTGTTCACGGTTCTTACGTGTCTCTTGTGTGTTTCAGAGAACTATGTGGTGAGCGGCTCAGAGGCGAAGAGCGACTCAGTGGCCCACCTTCAGGCCAGCCAGAGCTCCCTGCCGGCGCCCTCTCCGGGGCCCAAGCGCTCGGCAAACACTCTGAGGAAGTGGCTGAGCAGCCCGGTGCGGCGCCTGAGCCAGGGCAGCACTGTCAAGAAGCCCACCAGCGGCAAGAACAAGAAGACCTGTACGTACCCCACTGTACACTGTATCTACGGCGCTCCTCTGCACCGTCATCCTATTTATCCGGCCGGTTGTGATTGATTGGTATATCTCGTACCGTGCAGAAATCTTTTTATTAATCTGCAGAACAAATTAAAAATTTGCTTGACATATTGGTCTGGTCCCAAGGTCAGTGTGTACCCTGAATAAACACTGGTACCCATACACCCTTTATAAACCGATATACCCTGAAAATATCAATACCCTCTGTTATCAATACCCCCCTGTTCCTCAAACTGTTATTTACCCTAAACTATCCTGGTTATACTTTGAATATACCATGAATTTTCCTGCACGTACCTTGAATGTACCCATGCACCCCTGTAACAACATGTTATGTATCAGAATATAGCTATGTGTGTGATGATCGGTTATTTTGCTTGACTGACAGCTCGGGAGGAGGGCAGGAAGAGCATCGACCTGGGACAAGCTGATTCCGCCCACCAGGATGAGGTCACAGAAGAGGTAATCAATCACACCCTCGGTGCGCTAATAGCCCTAGCATTAAGGCCCCGTCCACACGAACCTGGGATATTTTTGAAACCGAACTTTTATGAACCCCGGTTAAAAAAAAATTTGCGTCCACACCACCGGTTCATAAAAAATAACTCCGTCCACACGAGACCGCAAATCCGCCTCAAACGTGCATTCCAAAGCAGTAGGTGGCGATAGCACTCCAAACAGGAAGACCATTTAGCCAATCACAAGGCTGGAAAAATTCATACCGGAAAAACAACAATGGCGAACCGAGGCCGGGACAGATTCCTTCGTGTGGACGGACAGCGAAGTTGAGTTACTTCTCACTGTTACTCATGAATTTAAAATAAGAAGAATTCAAGAAAATGTGTATTGGGACTCTTGGGAGTCGTGTCAGTCCAAGATGATAATCTGATGATCTGATGATAGTCAAGTGATACGTTGGTCTCCATGGATACTACTTATACTGTTTACCGTCGCACAGTGTGACGTCAAACAATGTCGACAAGGAACCAAAAAACTGCGGTTTTCCTGTCCACACGTGACTGCTGAAACCGGAGTTTTCGAAAAGTTCACCCTGGACTCCGGTTACAAAAAACTCCGGTTTCAGGAGCCGACAACTGCGGTTACGTGTGGACGAACGGCGAAACCGTGTAGAGAAACACACGGTTTAAAAAAAAACCGGGTTCGTGTGGACGGGGCGTAAGAACTAGGTCGATTGGTAATGCTAATAGCAGGCAAGAAATAAAGCTTTTAAGGATCTTAAAAAGTGCCATTCTCAACACACTCTGATAGAATATAAGAGAGCTCAGGCAGTTGTTAGGAAAACAATTAAAGCAAGAAAGCGTAATGTTTGGAGGGAATACTGTAATAGTATAGGAAGGTCTGTGAAGCTGTCTGATGTGTGGGGCATGATAAGAAGAATGGGAGGGATTAGAAGAAATTATGAGTTAACAGTCTTGAATAGTGGAGATACAGTAGCCATTAATAATCTGGAAAAATATGAATTTTGAGCACAAACATTTAGGAAGGTGCACAGTTTTGAAAACCTGACTAAAGAGGCTAGGGCAATTAGAAGCAACATTTTAAGAGAGCACCCAACTATCTTAGTTAGGAAGGAAAGTTCATAAAACCTATTGGATTTGCCTCTTATTATGTTTGAATTGAGGAAAGCCATTATATCTGCTAAACAGACTACTCCAGGGAAAGACCTGGTTTGCTACAAAATGTTAGCAAATATGACAGACAATTTACTAAGAATAATACTGAGATTATGTAATAGCATATGGGATTCTGGGCATCTTCCATCACTGTGGAAGCAATCAATAATAGTTCCTGTCCTTAAGCCAGGGAAAGAACCCTCTGATCCTTGTAGCTATAGGCCTATAGCGTTAACATCGCAACTGGGCAAAGTTATGGAGAGGATAGTCACAGAAAGAATAACCTACCATATGGAAAGCAAAGGTGTCTTCTCTCCCTATCAGAGCGGTTTCCGTAAGGGCCGTAATACAATGGATTCAGTCTTAGGTTTAGAGTCTGACATTAGGATAGCACAGACCAATGAGGAGATAGTAATTGCAGTATTCTTTGACATAGAAAAAGCCTATGACATGCTCTGGAAGAGGGTCTGCTAATTAAGTTAGAGTCCATGGGAATAGGTGGTAAGGCATTTAACTAGATTTTGAACTTTTGTATTTGACAGGAAGATACAGGTAAGAGTAGGTACAGAGTATTCCGAAACATATACAGTGGATAATGGTACACCGCAAGGAAGTGTGTGTAGCCCATTTTTGTTTAATGACATATTTTCAAATACAGAGCAAGGTATAGGCAAATCCTTATATGCGAAAGATGGAGCATTATGGGTCAGAGGACGTAATATTTCACATGTCAAGGCAAAAATGCAAGCAGCAGTAATGAAAGTGGAAAAGTGGGCAAATGAATGGGGTTTTAAAATATCAGTGGCAAAGACCCAAGCAATGTTTTTCAAGGAGGCGCAAAATCACTCCATTATCCTTAAAACTTTGTGAACACCCTCTGGAGCAAGTTAAAACTATACGATTTCTTGGGGTATGGTTTGATGAAAAGTTTACATGGAGAGTGCATATGTACCCTGTACCAGCAATGCAGGTGGAAATGGGTGAAATGCGACCAAGGATTAGAAGAATCCAACTGATGCTACAACCCGGTCTCACGAAAATACGTGACACTGTCACGTTATTTTAATCTATTGTTCGTGATCAGGGACACGTATTTTCAAAATTTTCGTGTCAAAAAGCACAATTTTCAAACTGTCATGGCAACGTCCGCTCGGACACTGGACTTGCGAGGCATTGACGCAGATTTTCATTCACATAGCCAAGAACAAGAGAATAGATGGCTAGGTACAATAAACATCAAGACATACCATTCTAAAATGAACAGATGAAGCAGCTGCCCTTGTTTCCTTCGCGGTTTGCCTACAGAGCAGCGCACCTCCATTTAATATATCCGTGAATTGTGACAATTTCTCAGAATCAAAGGCGAAAGTGGAAACGGGTGGCCGAAAGCTGTCGTATTGTTAGTTATCACAGACAATTTTAAGTAGAAACGGGTGGCCAAAAGCTGTCATATTGTAAGTTATCACAGACAATGCCTCGCAAGTCCAGTGTCCGAGCGGACGTTGCCATGACAGTTTGAAAATTGTGCTTTTTGACAGGAAAATCTTGGAAATATGTGTCCCTGATCACGAACAATAGATTAAAATAACCTGACAGTGTCACATATTTTCGTGAGACAGGGTTGGATGCTAACATACTGGGTTAACCTTAAAGGGCAAATATTTTAAAAGACTTGCTGGGAGCATAACAAGTCCAACTTCAGAAGCTTTGGGTGGATAGGTGGTGCTAAAGCAGAGAGATTAGGGCTACACCAGTTACAATACAGTCCTGTTGTTTCACGATCATCTATTCAACCATGATTTTTCCCACCGTCTTCGGTAGACATGGGTATTCATTTGAAAATCAAAAAGAAACCAAAAGAGGTGACAGTAAAGGCCATAGTGCAGAATTATAGAGTTGAATTGTTCATGCCATACATACTGTACATATTGACTGATGGGTCAAAAGATCCAAAAAGAGAGTGCGCTGGTTCAGCAGTACACATTCCAGCAAATGGTGTGAACATTCTGAAAAGAATAGATGGCAACTTATCTGTGTACACTACAGAGTTAGTAGCGGCCCTGGAATGGATAAAATAAAACAAAATTCACAACACCGTTATCCTCTCAGATAGCTATTCAGTTCTGCAAAGCATACAGTCAGGTAAATCTTTCAGGGGTGACCTCATTAATGACGTGTACAATACATTATTCAATTTAGAATTAGGAGGAATAGTAACTCATTTTCTTTGGGTACCGGCGCATGCTGGTGTGCTGGAGGGCAATGAGCAGGTGGACAAGTTAGCCAAGCAAACGCTCAAACATCAAGAGATAGATTTACAAATCCCTGTGAGTAAGGCTGAGGTCAAGGTTCTGATCAAGAAGATGATAACATGATAACATGATAACCTGTCTAAGAATTGGTCACACAGGGCTTAACTATCCACTTAAAATAATAGGTAAACATCCCACAGGAAACTGTGATTACTGTAGCCAGCTGGAAACAGTAGAGCATGTTTTATTTCACTGCAAACAATACGAGGACAAAAGAAGGAACCTTTGTCAGTCATTAAGCATATCAGTTTTAGTCTATCTGGCATCTTGGGTAAGGCATCTAGCCACATATATCATCTTGTTCTCAGGTTTCTCAAAGAGACTGGGCTAGCCCAGAGGATATAGTTTATTATTATTATTATTATTATTATTATTATTATTATTATTATTATTATTATCATTATTTATTATCATTCATTTATTTTTATTTATTTATTTATTTTACTTTTTTTATGATTTATTCCCTTTTAATTTGTTAATTTAATAATTATCCATTATCTACCTGTTCCACACTCCAGCTCAGTTGGTGGCGGTAATGGTCCAATTAAGTTGGTTGTCAACCGCCATAAAACCCAAAAGAAGATGAAGAAGAAGAATGCTAACAGCAGCTGTTTATAGCTGCTACTATTAGCAACCCTAGCTGCTGCTGCAAGCTACCCTAGTGGATGGTGCTAGCAGTCCTACCGGATGGTGCTAGCAGCCCTATTTGCTGCTGCTAACAGCCCTAGCTGCTGCTGCTAGCAGCCCTAGCTGCTGTTGCTAGCAGCCCTAGCAGATTCTACTAGCAGCCATAGCGTTCGGTGCTCGCAAACCTAGCTGCTGCTGCCTAGCAGCCCAAGCTGCTGGTGCTAGCAGCCCTGGCTGCTGCTGCTAGCAGCCATAGCTGCTGGTGCTAGCAGCCCCTCTCTTGTGTCTCCAGAAAGCAGACCGGAAGGAAGGCACTCTGGTCAAGTCCTCCTCTGGGATGCAGAGCGGCGGAGAGGAGGAGCAGGATGAGGAGACTCACACACCGCTGCCCCCACCCATGAAGATCATCAACGACCCAACCACACAGGACGACAAGGTAGGCGGATCAGAGGGGGAGCATGAGGGTTTGTTATCAGTGGAAGTGGTGACCCTCGTCTGCAGGGACGCGTCACTCGAGCCTCTTCTTAACATGATAGTTCTGCTTCTGACAGGGTTATGAGGGCTGCATGACACTCTCAACTGGTACCGTCAACCTCATTGGTTAGCTTAGTAGAACTCTGGAAACACAAATCCTGGAACAATGATGTCCCTTCATTCTGAATTAAATTAATTACTGATTACTGATTAACTAGAGAGAGGGAATCCAGGTCTGTGTTGGCAATCTAATATCTCTGCAAGCCCTGTTAGCTCTGTTTTAACGCCTAGCTATTGCATCTTAAAGTTATAACGTAGCTCTGTAGATGATGCATGTGATTGTCTGCTTCCAGCCCAGCTTCCGTTGTGTTTGCAGCATGGGCTGTGATTAGCTTTAACCCAACAGCTTTTCTTCTCTCTTTCTTCCAATCACTTCATAATCTTAATGGTTGATTCCCCACTATCACCTCTCTCCTCTCTTCAACTCTTTGCCCTCCTCTCTTCTCCTCTCCTCTCCTCTATTCCTCCCTTCTCCTCTCATCTCCTCCCCTCTTCTCTGTTTTCCTCTCCCCTCCTCTCCTCTATTCCTCCCTTCTCCTCTCATCTCCTCCCCCCTCTCCTCTCCTCCTCCACTCTCCGCTCCTCTTCTCCCCTCTCCTCTCCTCTGCTCTCCTCTCCTCCCCCCTCCTCTCCTCCTCCCCCATCTCCTACCTCAGTCTGCTGCATTGCGTACCTCCATGCAGGCTCCAGCTGAGGTCCCCAGTGCCTCAGAGCTGGTTAGCACCATAGAGAAGCTGGTTAGGTCTAAGATGGTGAGTTCAGGGCATGGCCACAGACCTTCTCTTCCTGGATTTTCTCATCAGCCTTTGAGATGACGTGTACTCCGGACTGTTGATAGTTGTAGAGCATGTGCATATTTACATAAAGTAAATGTGTAGGTACATATACTCAGTATTGTTTAGGTGTGTTGAATTGTGTGTATTTAGGCATGTGTGTGTAAATCATGTGTGTTGTACATATTCAAGTAAACACATTTGGAGGAGAAATCCAGTATGTGTGAGTATGTTGCATGTTTATGTGTGTGTAAATGTTGTATTGTATCGAGTTGTGTTTTGCCCAGATGTCGTGGTGTATGCAAATATTCGTATAATAATACTGTATATATTAAATCTACCTGATCTAAGACACCTGTATGTAGTCTCAGTCCACCTGGTCCTGTATGTGATCTCAGTCCTCCTGGTCCTGTATGTAGTCTCAGTCCTCCTGGTCCTGTATGTGATCTCAGTCAACCTGGTCCTGTATGTAGTCTCAGTCATCCTGGTCCTGTATGTAGTCTCAGTCCCCATAGTCCTTTATGTGATCTCAGTCCTCCTGGTCCTGTATCTAGTGTCAGTCCTCCTGGTCCTGTATGTAGTCTCAGTCATCCTGGTCCTGTATGTAGTCTCAGTCCCCATAGTCCTTTATGTGATCTCAGTCCTCCTGGTCCTGTATCTAGTGTCAGTCCTCATGGTCCTGTATCTAGTCTCAGTCCTCCTGGTCCTGTATGTGAGTCTCAGTCCTCCTGGTCCTGTATCTAGTGTCAGTCCTCCTGGTCCTGTATCTAGTGTCAGTCCTCATGGTCTGTATGTAGTCTCAGTCCTCCTGGTCCTGTATCTAGTCTCAGTCAACCTGGTCCTGTATCTAGTCTCAGTCCTACCTGGTCCTGTATGTGGTCTCAGTCCTCCTGGTCCTGTATGTAATCGCAGTCCTCCTGGACCTCCCCTGTTCCTCAGAGTCTGGACCCAGGCTCGTACCCGGGGTTCTGCTCCCTCGACCCCCCAGACCAGAGCCCCCCGGTCCCCAGAAACCTGGAGGAGGAGCAGCGCGCCAGGGCCCTCAGAGGACGCATGTTAGTACTACTGTGATACTACTAGTACTACTACTACTAGTACTAATAAATACTGTCATACTCCTAGTACTACCACATACTGTCATACAACTAGTACTACCACATACTGTCATACTCCTAGTACTACTACATACTGTCATACTCCTAGTACTACTACATACTGTTATGACTCCTAGTACTACTACCTACTGTTATACTCCTAGTACTACTACCTACTGTTATACTCCTAGTACTACTACCTACTGTTATACTCATCCTAGTACTCCTCCTTTTACTCCTTGTACTACTAATACTATTGTTATACTCCTACTACTACTAATACACACTGTCATACTCCTATTACTACTACATAGTGCCATACTCCTAGTACTTTTACCTACTGTTCTACACCTAGTACTACTACCTACTGTTGTACTCCTAGTGCCACTACATACTTTTATAATCCTAGTACTACTACATACTGTTGTACGGTATACTCCTCCAATTACTCCTAATACTACTGGGATATTCCTAGTACTGCTACATACTACTGTTATACTTCTAGTACTTCTAAATACTGTTAGGCTCCTAATACTACTACCTACTGTTATACTCCTAGTACTACTACATACTGTCATACTCCTAGTACTAATACATACTGTGATACAGCTAGGACCACCATATCCTGGTATGTGGTGTTTAACAATCAAAAGGAACTCCTGTCTTCCCCTGGTCTGAAGGTTTGTTCTTAACGAGCTGATCCAGACAGAGAAGGACTATGTTAAGGACCTGGGGATCGTGGTGGAGGTAAGTGGAGAGACACGCTGTAGGGTGAGGCTGGGCTGACCTCTTTAGCTCTGGATGACCCCTTGACCTATGTGTGTTGACCTCAGGGCTTTATGAAGACCATGGAAGAGACCGTCGTCCCAGAAGACATGAAAGGGAAGGACAAGATGGTCTTCGGGAACATCCACCAGATCTACGACTGGCACAGAGAGTGAGTCCAGACCTGTCCTCAGGTCCACATCTGTCCTTAGGTCCACATCTGTCCTCAGGTCCACATCTGTCCTTAGGTCCACATCTGTCCTCAGGTCCACATCTATCCTCAGGTCCACATGTCCTCAGTTCCACATGTCCTCAGGTCCACATGTCCCCAAATGCAGACCTGTATTCAGGTCCACTCGTACTGAGGTCCAGACCTGTCCTCAGTTCCACATGTCCTTAGGTCCACATCTGTCCTCAGGTCCACATCTGTCCTCAGGTCCATATATTTTCTCTGGTCCACATGTCCTCAGTTCCACATCTCCCCAGGTCCACATGTCCCCAGGTCCAGACCTGTCCCCAGGTCCAGGCCTGTCCTCAGGTCCACATCTGTCCTCAAGTCCACATGTCCACAGGGCCATATCTGTCCTCAGGTCCACATGTCCTCAGGGCCAGATCTGTCCTCAGGTCCACATGTCCTCAGGGCCAGACCTGTCCCCAGGTCCAGGCCTGTCCTCAGGTCCACATCTGTCCTCAAGTCCACATGTCCACAGGGCCATATCTGTCCTCAGGTCCACATGTCCTCAGGGCCAGATCTGTCCTCAGGTCCACATGTCCTCAGGGCCAGATCTGTCCTCAGGTCCACGCCTGTCCCTAAGGTCCAGAGCTGTCCTCAGGTCCACACCCCTGGACCTGGGAGGTAATACTATAAAGAGAATTGGGAATTGTGGATTATGGACCGAATGGAACTGACTGGGACCAACTGGGAATGAGGGTTAGGATGGACCAGCCAGAGCAAGTTCAAAAGGACTGACATCAAAGCGAATGTCCAATCAAAATGTTTTGGACTCCGCTGGTGAAATACGCCCTGATCCAACAAGGGTCTTGAACGTCTGGTGAGGGATCTGAACTTCATACAGACTGAACTATTGCTATGACCGAGCCAACCTCGGACTCAACAGCAAATCACTTCTGTAGGATGAGCTGACCGAGCCATCCTCTGACTCTACAGCAAATCACTTCTGTAGGATGAGCTCATCAAACCAACATCAGATTCTGTAGGATGGGGCCACATGACGGCATGATAGGTAAATGTGTGATGGCTTAGTCAGAGTACCTCTAAACATCTTCTGTGAGGACAGACTGACCAACCCTCGGCCCCTACACTGTTCTATGGCCAATCAAAGCTCCTGTCGAGCAGCTAAGACTGGCTTTTGGACGAAAGCAGGTACAATGGAAAGAGAACATCTGGAGATTTGGCAGGAGGTATGAGGTGAATCACTATTGACACACATTTGGAATGCAGCCCTGGTTATACATCTGATTTAACATCCGGTTTCATGAGCGTTCAGCCACTGAGCTAAACTTAGGTCTAACAGTGTCTTCCTCTCTCTTAGTTTCTTTGTAGGAGAGCTGGAGAAATGTCTGGAGGACCATCAGCTACTGCCCCAGCTCTTCATCAAGCATGTGAGGAGGGGGGTGTGTGTGTGTGTGTGTGTGTGTGTGTGTGTGTGTGTGGTGTGTGTGTGTGTGTGTGTGTGTGTGTGTGTGTGTGTGTGTGTGTGTGTGTGTGTGTGTGTGTGTGTGTGTGTGTGTGTGTGTGTGTGTGTGTGTGGGGCGGCGATTACTGATGCAACAGGCCGCTTCGACCAGGGTTGGAGTAGCCTCACTAATGGGTTATGGGAAGTAAAGATGGATTTCCTGATCCTGTTCCTTGATTCAGTTTGCGTCGGACAGTTCTCCAAGAAGAATCGTCCGTCCGCTCCGTCCGTCCGTTCAGTCGAGTTTCCGGAACGTCTTTAGCGGTGAATCATGGAATGCACGGTTCTCGGCTCCTCATTCTCAAACGGTTGTGCAAACGGTCAACACAAGAGAGTAAAAACATGGCAAAAACATATCTGCAACTTCATAATTATGTGTACTTTGACAACACAACAATGGCTAATGTGTATATTTCACCTTGACATTAAATTGACGTGTATGTATTGAAGGTAAATAGAAAAGTAGACTATGGCTAAATCAGCTAATTTATTGTCTTTATTTATTTTCACTCTCAGCAAAGGCTACTAAATAAAGAAATAAATACCCAATATGTCGACAAACGTTTAAAGCTTGGCAGAAATATTATAATGATGAAAAGGTTTCAAGTCCCCATTTAGCATACTAGGCTACAGCAGAGCCATAATCACTCTGGGCTACAGCCTACAAGCCAAGAACGAGTGACTAACTGAACGAGAACGACAGTAGAGGAATGAACGAGAAGAGTTTGATTGATTGAAAACTTTATTGAACAACAATTAACAGCAGTGTTCAAAAGGATTAAAAAACACAATAAGCCCAAAGGCTTGTTTCCATTGTGGTCCTTTAGATGGGAAGGGAGAAATAACACATGGACTAAAATATAGAGAACAAACACACAGCACATGGACTACAACGTTTAGGAAAAAAGGGGAATAAAATAAATAAAACGAGGGATAAATTCCCAGACAGGCAAGCAGACACACAGACAATGTACATATTCCTAGTACTTCAGGGATCTTTTGATTTTGTTTATAAGTTACATAACCATTTTTTGATAGAAGATTTAAAATGAAAGTAGGAGGAGCTCAACAATTTAAGGTTTAAAGGTAGGCCATTCCACAAGACAACTGCAGAGTATAGGAAAGAGTACTGCTCTTAAAACAGCAGAGCCTGAAATCAGTGGAACTCCCCCTGGTGGAGTAATTGTGTGTCACTAATTTTAGAAAAGTAATGTTGCTAGGTACTTGGGTGCCAATTTATTTCTTATCTTGTAGACTAAGCACAGTTTGAGTTGGGAAACTCTTCTCCAGACTGCGCCAGCTAAGACTGGAGAAGTGGTCAGGAAGAAGATGTGTTCTGGGATGGAGTTTGAGGACCACTCTGATCTGTTTATTTTGACCGATCTGTAGCTTGTCTTTGAGGCCTTTAGTAGTGCCAGTGTACCAAGATGTACAGGCACAGGAGTCTAAACCAATAGATGGAGCTAGCTAGCTAGTTAATGAACAAAATTCTGTGTGCAACTGACGTCAGCAGAACCACAGCCTGGCCTCAGTCAGCTGCGACCCTTACATTGTCAACCATTATCATATTTTTTATCGTACGCTCTCCACCACTCTGCTAACTTAACAGCGAACACAGCGACTAGTCTACTCTGTGGGAGAACAAAATAATGAACGAGAGAGATGACCGAGAGAGAAGTGAAACATGGAATCAGGTCTGTTCGTTCTTAAAGAATCGTTCCTTCGAACTGATTTGGTCGCAAACGACCCATCACTAACGAGAAGCAACAGCCCAGTTCACCACTCATTCTTGCAGTGTTGTGGAAGTGACCGCTGCTTGTGACTGCTGCACATGATGATAAATGTGTGTGTGTGTGTGTGTGTGTGTTTTCCAGGCTCGGAGGCTACACATGTACGTGGTGTACTGTCAGAACAAACCCAAGTCAGAGTTTATCGTGGCGGAGTACGATAAATACTTTGATGTAAGCCTGGCGTTGGCCATGGGGGGGATACCAGGAGACTCATGGGAAATCTGAAAACAAACATAACTTGGCAGCTATTTAAGGTGTGTGTGTGTGTGTGTGTGTGTGTGTGTGTGTGTGTGTGTGTGTGTGTGTGTGTGTGTGTGTGTGTGTGTGTGTGTGTGTGTGTGTGTGTGTGTGTGTGTGTGTGTGTGTGTGTGTGTGTGTGTGTGTGTGTGTGTGTGTCTGTCTACAGGGTATACAGCAGGTCCTCCAGTCCAGATTGTCAATCAGTGATTTTCTCATCAAACCTATTCAGAGAATCACCAAATACCAGCTGCTGCTGAAGGTATTACACACACACACACACACACACACACACACACACACACACACACACACACACACACACACACACACACACACACACACACACACACACACACACACACACACACTGGTTTGCTGAGTTAAGGACAGAAGTTTCAGGTTGTTCCAGTAGGGTTGGACTGAGTTGTTTTTGTCTTTCAGGACTTCCTGAAGTACAGCTCCAAGGCAGGAATTGTCTGTGAACAGATTGAGGTACCGGTTGTAAAACCTAGAATGTTCTTTATGTTGTCATATACCATATGTTATATGCTGGAGGATTTCATTTTATGCACTTAATGACATCATGTTATGTACTAGATGAGTTCATTTTATGTACTAGATGAGGTCATGTCATGAACTGGATGATGTCATGTTATGTACTGGATGATGTCATGTTATGTACTGGATGATGTCATGTTATGTACTAGATCAAAGGTCTTCAACAGTGGACTGCAGTGTGTCGTGAAATTATTCTCTGATTATTCTTATTTTTATATATTTCTGAAAAAAGGCATTTACATGAATCCAACATATTATTTTTCAAAGATACATTCATTAACATATTTAATTCATACAACATTGATCATAGGCTACTCATGAATCATTACGGTGAGACCAGTATCTGTCACCATCAATATCACCTCGTCATACCAGTGATCGAGTCAGGACCTTTTATTAAAACAAATTGTGAGTTAGGTAGTTATTACACATAATGCGCCTCTTGTGAGCAACAATGGATAGTTTCGCATTATCGCACCTAGCACTAGCCATGTTAAAACTGCTCAACAGGGTCCAACAGCAGCTACGTCTAGCTCTAAGCTCAAACGCAAACGAAAAATATTTCGAGAATTATCTCATATTTGGATTTGTTAAAAATGATAAATATATTTGAATAGCTTTGTTACTGTGTAATATGTAACACAGTTTTATACAATATATGTAGTGTAAATATAAAAGTGAACAAATAAAGAAAGATATTTGTATTTCATATCAAAAACTTGAATATTGAAAACTAAATAAAAGCCCAAATGGAATACTACAAATATACAATCTCTCTCCTGTTGGATCATTCTCTCTCTCTCTCTCTCTCTCTCTCTCTCTCTCTCTCTCTCTGTCTCTGTCTCTGTCTCTGTCTCTTCTCTGTCTCTGTCTCTGTCTCTCTCTCTCTTTTTCTGTCTCTCTCTCTCTTTGTCTGTCTCTCTCTGTCTCCCTGTCTCTCTCTCAAACAGAAAGCGGTGGACCTGATGTCCCAGGTACCTAAGCTGTGTAACGACATGATGAACCTGGGCCGGCTACAGGGCTTTGAGGTGGGGATTGATGATATTATACACATACATTTTATACATCTAGTTAGATAGAGTTAGCTAACCTGCTACAGTGTGCATATGGATATACATGGAGAGTATATATTAGAGGGTACACTAACCAGCTAGTCTGATCCAGCATGTGTATTAGATGTGTATCAGATATGTATTCCATGTGTATTAGATGTGTATCAGATGTGTATCGATATTTATTCCATGTGTATTAGATGTGTATTCCATGTGTATTAGATGTGTATCAGATATGTATTCCATGTGTATTAGATGTGTATCAGATATGTATTCCATGTGTATTAGATGTGTATCAGATGTGTATCGATATTTATTCCATGTGTATTAGATGTGTATTCCATGTGTATTAGATGTGTATTCTATGTGTATCAGATATGTATTCCATGTGTATTAGATGTGTATTAGAACACAAAACTTGATTGTTTTGTGTTGCTTTTATCTCTGTATTTCTAATAGTTTAATTCTGTAACTCGTCAAAATTGTAAATGACGATTCTTCCTCAATCGTCTCTGGACTTCGAAGAAGAGAGAAGAATACTCTGAAGTATATATTAGAAACGTGTTGTGGATACATTTTCAACTGACCAGCCAGGGCAAGCTGCTACAGAATGGATTCAAATGAATATTATTTATTATGTGTATTATTATCATGTAAATGTATATTATCTGTATATTATTATGTTGTTTATGTATTTCAGGGTAAACTGACCAGCCAGGGCAAGCTGCTCCAGCAGGAGACGTTCTTTGTGACGGAGCAGGACGGAGGTGTTCTGTCTCGCTCTAAAGAGAGACGAGTGTTCCTCTTTGAACAGATCGTCATCTTCAGCGAGCTGCTGAGGAAGGGATCCTCGACGCCCGGCTACCAGTTCAAGAAGAGTATCAAGGTACTAATACTGAAATACCATGAGTATATTAACACCCACCTGGCTACCAGTTCAAGAAGAGTATCAAGGTACTAATACTGAAATACCATGAGTATATTAACACCCACCTGGCTACCAGTTCAAGAAGAGTATCAAGGTACTAATACTGAAATACCAGTACTATATTAATACACATCAGTTCAAGAAGAGTATCAAGGTACCAATACTGCAATACCAGTAATATATGTAGTACACACCTGGTTACCAGTTCAAGAAGAGTAGCAAGGTACTAATGCCTGTGCGGTGGTGTGTAGGTGGCGGTGCTGGGGCTGGACGAGGGGGCGGACAGCGACCCCTGCAGGCTGGTGCTGTGTCACCACGGCTCGGCCGAGCGCTACACGCTGCAGGCTGCCAACACGGAGGTCAAGCAGCTGTGGGTCAAACACATACAGGAAGTCCTGGATGCCCAGAGCAACTTCCTGATCGGTGAGGAAACCATACACACAGGCACGCACAAACAACACACCCATGTGTTTATGTCTTTAGTATTACTATTTATATTTAATGTATATATCTAATACAGCTTGGATGAATACTGCTATTACTACCACTACCACTACGATGACTACATGGCTATGCTATTTTCAACCGCTGAATCTTTCAGGTTATCATTTCAAATAAATAAAATACTTTGTTATTTAAATGTTTTGAATCAAATTCTGATTTATTTTGTAAGTGCCCATGTAGAAAGTAACAAAACCTTGCCTAACCTGACAGAGGATAGAAGCCCCTTCAGGGATGGGCAATAGAGACCTCCATCCTCCTGACCTCATACCTCATATTCTCAGCTCTGCAGTCTCCCATTGAGTACCAGAAGGAGCGAGGAGCCGGCAGCAGGACCTCCTCTCTCAACAGGAACCACTCCTCCTTCCACGACTCAAAGACCCAGACCCCCTCCCAGCCGCGCCCTGCATCCTCCCTGGGCCTTGGAGAGGAGGAACGCCCCCCCGCTGGCTCCATGGTGAGAACCTGATACGTCCATACATATAACTAGATTGATACATAAATAGAACCAGAGAGATACATAGATAGAACCAGATAGATACATAGATAGAACCTGATACATCCATACATAACGCTAGATAGATACATGGATATAACCAGATAGATAAATAGGTAGAACCAGATAAATACATAGAAAGAACCTGATACATACATACATATAACTAGATGGATATATGGATATAACCAGATAGATACATACATATAACCAGATACATAGCTATACATGTTACCAGATAGATACAATGTTAGAACAAGATAGATACATAGATAGAATCCGATATGAAGTGGCAAACACTTTGTTCGCTCTATTTGTTCCTGTGGCAGAGATAGTCCGACACACATTTCTTGGGAAGCAGGCACAGAGAGTGTTTAACTTTGTGTTGACTTTCCAGGAAATAACGAAACATAACTGTTTTTGTGGCCAAAACAGAGTTCTTAGTATTGTACCAGAAATGACTTTTCAATGTAAAATAATATGTCAAATAATGCGTCCAATATTGTGTCCAATAATGCGAAATAATGTGGTCAGAAAACTGTTGTCTCCCTGTCTTCCAAACCTGAACAACAGTAATCAACCTGCCCTATATGAGGGCCTCCAGTAGGCTCCAGGTAGAGCGTGACACACCTATTTCCCCAGATGACACAAAGGACTCATCACCATATCATCACAAAATGCATAAATATACATATGAATGAAAGTTAGATTAATATTTCAGACACTTTATAATTCATAACTCATACTTTTAGCCTTACACTCAAAATATATTTACTTAAACAATATTCAACACAAAAGACCTCTAAATGGCTCCAACATATACATACTGTAGATATAACCTGATAGATACATAGATAGAACCAGATATATACATAGATAGGGATACAAATGTTCGTTAGTTAATAGTGTATTTTCCTCAAAAATACCATGACTCTCCTCTCCTCTCCTCTCCTCCCCCCTCTCTCTCCTGCTCCCCTCCCCGTCCTCCTACCTCTCTCCCTCTTCTCTCTCTCGCTCCTCTCCTTTGCCTCCCCTCTCCTCCACTATCTTCTCTCCCCTCTCCTCCCCTCCTCAGGGAGGAGGTGATAGGAGCTGTAACGGGGTCTCCTCCACCATGCTGGTATCTCAGGACTACTCGGCTCTGAAGGAGAATGAGATCTGTGTGGGTCAGGGAGAGACCGTCCAGATCCTGGCAACCAATCAGCAGAAGATGTACCTCGTGTACCGGCCGGCTGACAGCCAATCGCCTGCTGCTGAGGGCTGGGTGCCGGGTTATGTCCTGGCTCCGCCTACCAAGCCCATAAAAGACTCCTCCTCCACTACTTGTTTCTCTGCTGCAGCTGGGGCAAACAATATCAAGTAAGTCCCACCCCCCCAACCTCCTCCCCCTTCCCCAACCAAAGACTCAGACCCACCCTCCTTGGTTGTTCCCCTCAACAGAAAGCTGTCTCTGGTTGGCTGACGGGTGTCCAAGTGAGACTGGCTTCTTTTTGTCTTTTTTCTCACACACACACACACACACACACACACACACACACACACACACACACACACACACACACACACACACACACACACACACACACACACACACACACACACACACACACCCTTGTTCCACCCTGACACACATACACCCCGTTTCCATCCTGACAAACACACAGCCGTTTCTAACTGATTCTGCCAGTTCGGCTAAAACGGGACTAAACCAAACCGGACTAAACCGATCTGGACTAAACCAAACCATGAAACCAAACCGAACTGAACTGAGTGAAGCAGCGGTCAGCAGGATGGACT
This sequence comes from Melanogrammus aeglefinus, assembly GCA_900291075.1. Lineage (NCBI taxonomy): Eukaryota > Metazoa > Chordata > Actinopteri > Gadiformes > Gadidae > Melanogrammus > Melanogrammus aeglefinus. The sequence continues at coordinate 81,125 of OLKM01001709.1, forward strand.
CTGATTTGAGTTCCTACCCAGTTTTTGTTTCCTGTTTGATTTGTGGAGGCCTCAGAGGAGAGAGGTCATCTCCTCCTCCTCCTCCTCCTCCTCCTCCTCCTCCTCCTGTCAAGTTTATACTTTGTTTATTTTTTCAGGAATTTTCGTTGTTATGATTTTGTTTGTGTTGATTGTGTATAAAGTTATAAAGCTCTACAACATTCCTGTCAGGGTTGCTTTGCACTAAGATGTCAGCTCTGATCCAGGCTGTGCAGTATCTACTAAGACGTGTTGAACGTGTTCCACTCTGGGCTGTACCACCATGATGATAATGATGATGACCGTGTTTAATGTGATAGAATGAAGATGTGTCACAGATTGTAGTTAATATTTGTAAATAAACTATGAGTACAGAAGTTAAACTCAGCGATTCTCTGGCCTCCACAACTACACAACTAAACTACACAAATACACAACCCAACTAAAGAACTACATTACACAACTACACAAATACACAACCCAACTAAAGAACTATATAACCCAACTACACAACTATACAAATAGACAACAAAATTACACAACTATACAGCTACAGCCAAACTACACAACTAGAGTTTACATTTTTACTGCTGATGTTAAAAGTGGAAGCTTCGCCTGTGACCCTTGTACATCATCAATTTAGGGAGGTGTACTCAAATCTTTATCCAGAGAACTGAGGAGTAAGGCTTTATCCAGAGAACTGAGGAGTTAGGCTGAGAACCAGAGAACTGAAGATCTAGGCTTTCTCCAGAGAACTGAAGATTTAGGCTGAGAACCAGAGAACTGAAGAGCTAGAAGAGCTAGGCTTTATCCAGGGAGCTGAGGAGTTAGGCTGAGAACCAGAGAACTGAAGAGCTAGAAGAGCTAGGCTTTATCCAGGGAGCTGAGGAGTTAGGCTGAGAACTAGAGAAATGAAGAGTTGGGCTTTATCCAGAGCACTGAAGAGCAACACACGGTCGGACCGCTGAATAGAGTGCAGAGTAGCTGTACCAGCTTCTAGATGTGCTGCGGCCTTCAGTGGACCAGCAGGGACCAATATGAGTAGATGTTCTCCTACAGTGGACCAGCAGGGACCAGTAGGACTAGATGTTCTCCTACAGTGGACCAGCAGGGACCAGTAGGACTAGATGTTCCCCTACAGTGGACTAGCAGGGCCCAGTAGGAGTGGATGTTCTATAGTGGACCAGCAATGACCAGTAGGACTAGATGTTCTAATACAGTACACCAGCAGAAACCATTAGGATAAGAAATTCTGCAGCCTACAGTGGACCAGCAGGGACCAGTAGGACTAGATGTTCTCCTACAGTGGACCAGCATGGACCAGTAGGACTATATGTTCTCCTGCAGTGGTCCAGCATGGACCAGTAGGACTAGTGGTTTTCGACCGTAACCAGATTTCTAGAACCAATTTTTGGACTTTTCAAGTTGGTTGCTTGTCTGTCTTTAATTTTAACTCACTTCACTGGTCCACCAACCATCACACACAACCACACTCACACACAATGCACACCCATTGCACTGCACACACACACACACACACACACACACACACACACACACACACACACACACACACACACACACACACACACACACACACACACACACACACACACACACACACACACAATAATAATGAGTATGATAATCATAATAATTAGAATCACCTCCTACATACAGTAGGACTCCGCCCTCCCAGTCTCTCTACCGCTAACCAACCAATTATGTTCTCCTGAGTCTGATTGGCCGAGCTGGGCTGAGCAGCAGGAAGTATCTCTGATTGGTTCCTGTACACACAGGAAGTCTCTGTCGTGGAACACGCTGCGCTCCCGGAAGGGCAAAGGTCAGGAGAACGGTCTCCTGCGTAAACCCAAAGACACGCCCCCCCCGCTCCCCCCTTCCCCTCAGGGGGACAAAGTGAGTTCATACGTGTACAGCCAAACTATACCTGCACGGCGTTTGGTTTTATTTTGTGTGGGTGTGTTTGTGTGTGTGTGTTTGTTTGTGCATGTGTGTGTGTGTGTTTGTGTGCGTGTGTGTATGTGTGTGTGTGTTTGTATGTGTGAATGTGTGTGTATGTGTGTGTGTGTTTGTTTGTATGTGTGTGTGTGTTTGTTTGTGTGTGCGCGTTTGCGTGTGTATGTGTGTGTGTGTGTTTGTGTGTGTTTGTTTGTGTGTGTGTGTTGTGTGTGTGTGTGTGTGTGTGTTTGTGTGTGTGTGTTTGTGTGTGTGTGTTGTGTGTGCAGGTGTGTGTGGTTGTACGTGTGTGTGTGTGTGTGTGTTTGTGCGTGCAGGTGTGTTTATGTGTATGTGTGTGTGTGTTTGTGTGTGTGTAAGTGCACCCCTTCTGAGCCAACCAGCCAATCATAGCGGTGAAGTGTTTCGAGTCCCTGCCCTCACCATATCTGTACTGACAAAGTGTTTTCTAGTCAACCCACATCTTAACTAATGTTCTAATATCATTGAATAATAAAATAGGATATTTAACCATCCACTCTTGGTCATGAAGTTATGCAGAGTTAAAACAGGAGTCCAAAATGTTCATCAGGTCCTCCTGAACAGAGCGGTGCACCTCCTGGTGGCATGGTCTCCCCGCTCCAGGACAGCCCCAGGTAGCTCCACGTAGCCATGTAGCATAGCCTAGCAGAGTGTAGCCCAGCCCAATGTCCTTCAGTAGCCAACGTACAAGATGTTAACAGCTGCACTTCTGGTTTCCATGGAGATGAGTAAGTATGACGGGGCTATTCCTGGTCACAAATAAACCTCTCTACTCCTCTCCACCTCCCGATGGAGTCCCGCTCCTCCTCTCCTCTACTCTCTTCTCTCCTCTCTCCTCCCCTATCTTCTCCTCTCTTCCTCCTCTCCTCTCCTCTCTTCCTCTACTCTCTCCTCCCCTCCTCTCTCCTCCCCTATCTTCTCCTCTCCTTCCTCTACTCTTCTCCTCTCATCTCCTCTCCTCTCCTCCTCTCCTCTCCTCTCCTCTACTCTCCTTCTCTCTTCTCTCCCCTCCCCTCCTCACCTCTCCTCCTCTGCTCTTCGCCTCCGCTCTTATCTTCTCCTTCCTTCTCCTTCCCTCTCCTCCTCTCCTCCTCTCCTCTCCTCTCCTCTCCTCTCCTCTCCTCTCCTCTCCTCTCCTCTCCTCTCCTCTCCTCTCCTCGTTCTCCTCTTCCTGTCCAACCAGGAGGCTCACAGTTCTGAGGAGTCAGACTGTGATGACGACCCCAAGACCGGGATGGAGGTACACGTACGCACGCACGCACGCATGCATACACACATACATGCATGCATACACGCACGCACACACACAAACACATACACAAACGACACTTAGACAAACGCAGACACACACACGCAGGCACGCACAAACATGAACACACAGACACACGCACACACTCTGTATTGTTGCTAGGTCTATTACAAGTGCTTCTGAACTAATGTCAACTCTTCTATTTCAGCTCCTCAACCCAAACTTTATCCAGGAAGGTATGCTGCTCCACAACTAGATGGCAGTACCACTTTAGACTACATTACACTACATTCAATTACATTAAAGAGGATTATACTACTTTAGGTTAGATTACACACATACACATTATATTAAGAAGATTAGACAACATTAGCCTACATTAGACTCCATTAGATTACCTTAAATAGATTAGACTACATTAGATTGGATTAGATTACATTAAAGAAGATTAGACTACATTAGGTTGGATTATATTACATTTTATTATATTATATTAAAGTACAATTGAGTACATAAAACCACTTTGGATTACAATAAAGGAGTTTAGACTGCATTAGATTATATTAGATTACGTTAAAGAAGATTAGTCTACATTAGATTACATCTTGTTGGATTAGTCTTTTCATAAATGTGTGTGTGCGGGTGCGCGCATGTGTGTGTTTGTTTGTGTGTGTGTGTGTGTGTGTGTGTGTGTGTGTGTGTGTGTGTGTGTGTGTGTGTGTGTGTGTGTGTGTGTGTGTGTGTGTGTGTGTGTGTGTGTGTGTGTGTGTGTGGTGTGCGCGCATGTGTGTGTGTGTGTGTGTGTGTGTGTGTGTGTGTGTGTGTGTGTGTGTGTGTGTGTGTGTGTGTGTGTGTGTGTGTGTGTGTGTGTGTGTGTGTGTGTGTGTGTGTGTGTGCCAGTGGCCCCCGAGGTGCTGGCCCCGCTCGAGGACAGGGTGTGTGTTTTCGGGGAGACGGTGGTCCTGCACTGTAAAATCAGCGGGCGACCGAGGCCCTCGATTGCCCTAAAAGGACCAGACCAGAACCCTGTGGTCAACACCACCCGCCTCACCATCACCATCAGGTAGAGAGAGAGAGAGAGAGAGAGAGAGAGAGAGAGAGAGAGAGAGAGAGAGAGAGAGAGAGAGAGAGAGAGAAGAGAGAGAGAGAGAGAGAGAGAGAGAGAGAAGAGAGGAGAGAGAGAGAGAGAGAGAGAGAGAGAGAGAGAGAGAGAGAGAGAGAGAGAGAGAGAGAGAGAGAGCGAGCTTCGTCTTTGTGAGTTTATTATGCAACTTGCTTTTTCTCAGATTGAAACAAAAGGTTTGATTATGATTATTTCCTGGTTGAAGATCTCATATCTCTTAAGTTCAATTAAAAGTTATGCAGGTAGGCCTTAGGGCTCTTTTGAGACTTAAGTCATCCTTCATGACAGATACATTATTTTTTATGTTTTGACACATATCAGGATTCTGATCCTTTTTCATTTCCTCCTCTTCTCCTTTTCTCTCTCCTCTCATCTCTCATTGTCTCCTTTCTCCTTGTCTCCTCTCTCTTCCTCTCCTCTTTCCTTGTCTCCTCTCTCCTTGTCTCCTCTCTCTTCCTCTCCCCTCTCCTCTCCTCCCTCCTGTCCTCTTATCTCTCATTGACTACTCTCTTTTTCTCCTCTCTCTTCCACTCCTCTCTCCTTGTCTCCCCTCTCTTCCTCTACTCTCTCCTTGTCTCCTCTCTCCTTGTCTCATTGTCTCTTCCTCTCCTCTCTCCTTGTCTCCTCTCTCATTGTTTCCTCCCCTCTCTCCTTGTCTCCTCTCGCTTCCTCTCCTCTCCTTGAATCCTCTCTCCTTGTCACCTCTCTCTCCCTCTCCTCTTCCTCCTCTCTCCTTGTCTCCTCTCCTCTTCCCTCTCCTTGTCTCCTCTCTCTTCCTTTCCTCTCTCCTTGTCTCGTCTCCTCTCTCCTTGACTCCCCTCTTCTTATCTCCTATCTCCTTGTCTCCTCTCTCCTCCTCTCCTCTGCACTCGTCTCGTGGTTTCTAGGGACACTGGAGACATTTTGCTAAAGATCTGTAATGTGATGCCTCAGGACACTGGGATCTACACATGTGTTGCCGTTAACGACCATGGCTCTGCCTCCACCTCTGCTTCAATCAAAGTTCAAGGTGCCCCCTCTCTTCTCCTGTCCTATAGACCGGCAGAGCCTTATACCTGTGACTCATATCCAGGTGTGTGTTCAGGTGAACACAGGTTTGTTGATGTGTGGACAGGTTTGTGGAGGTCTGTGGTTATGCGGGATCAGGGGGGTTAATGTGTGTCCAGATGTTCCTGCAGATGTGCTGTGTACAAGTGTGTTGTTGTGTGTCCAGGTGTGTTGTGTTGTGTACAGGTGTGTTGTTGTGTGTCCAGGTGTATACAGGTGTGTTGTTGTGTGTCCAGGTGTGCCAGCTGCTCCAGGTAAACCTGTGGTTCAGGAGGTCAGCAGTACGTCCGTCATGGTCCACTGGGACACGCCCACTTCCTCCACCCCCGCCAATGTCAGCTACACCCTTGACTACCGCCAGGAAGGTGAGTGTGTGAGTGTGACTTTGTGTGCGTGTGTGTGTGTGTGTGTGTGTGTGTGTGTGTGTGTGTGTGTGTGTGTGTGTGTGTGTGTGTGTGTGTGTGTGTGCGCGTGTGCGTGCATGCTTGTGTATGGGTGTGTGTGTGTCTGTATGTGTGCGTGTGTACGTACGGCTGTGCGTGTGGTCAGCTCTCCTCCTCCTCTTTCCCCCTCCAGACTCCCTTGCCTGGCAACAGGCGGCCTCCACAGGAGACTTGTGTGTGCAGGTGGATGGCCTCATCCCAGGGGGGCACTACCTGTTCAGGGTCCGAGCCTCCAGCCCCTGGGGGGCCGGCACCCCCTCCCCCACCTCAGACACCATCAACCTGCCCTGCAACACCAGTAATACACACACATATACCCCACACAAATAAACACACATACACACACTCACTCAAACACACACACAAACAGCCCCAACAGGGCCCCACAGCCCCTCTCTCAACACACACAAACAAACACACACATACACACATACACGCACACACACCCACACACAAACACACACACACACACACACACAAGCACAATCTCACACACACACACACACACACACACACACACACACACACACACACACACACACACACACACACACACACACACACACACACACACACACACACACACACACACACACGTTAAAAAAACACGTACACAAAAACACACTTGATAAACGGACTAGGTAGTAACTCTATTGACTATTTCTACAGGTTGACTCTTCTAAAAGCTTTGATAGTACAGCGGTTAAGCCCTCAAATCAAGGGAAATTGTGCACTTTTTGAAAGAAACATGAAACTTCTATCATAGTTAGTTTATACCATGAGGTTTATTTTAAGATCGGGAGGGAAGTCCAATTTGACCTCTGAGGCCTGGGAGAGGTCAAATCCAAGATGGCGGCCAAAAATATTCAAAAATGCCTAGCGTTGGAACCAAACACTTTAGAAAAACACTTAAGGTGTCATTTCCCACTAACTTTAGGGTGCCCATTCTGTTGGTGATATCCTTGAGACCAATAGAATTCAAGAAAATGCATTTATGTTAAAGTCAAGGTAAAAAATATATTAAAATATCTTTTTTTATGTACCCCAGAACATTGATTGATTGAGCCAGGCAGGCTGCATCTAAACACAATGATGGAGATGATTCTTGCCTTCATGGCATAGCCTTTGCACAGTTAGTGGCATATCTGGAAGAAATGAACAGTGATGAGAACAGTTCCCCTGTCTTTAAATTGACAGACATCGCTCAGTTGTATAAGACCAGGCTGGAACAACTTGGTATGACTGTAGGTAAACGGATTCACACCACCAGACTGAAAGAACGACTGCTTTCTGAGCTTCCACATCTCAGGGCACATTCACAAGGCAGAGACACGCTCCTGAGTTTTGAGAATGACATTGGGCCAGCTCTCATGATAGCCTGTCAAACTGACAGTGATGCCATGCACTTAATGTGAGCAGCACAAATAGTGCACAAAGAAATCTTTGATTCATCGTTCTCTTTTGACGGATCATTTCAGGAAAACTGCCAGCAGAAGGCTGTACCACCATCTCTCTTGGCTCTCGTCAACATGATACTTGATGGTACAAACATTGAGCATCAGACCACCACAAAACCTGCCCTAACAATCTCCCAGTTGATGGTCTTCAACAGTAAGAAAAACAGGCACGGAACATGGATTCACCAAGCTCAGCACATACAAGGCACACCCAAGAAACTCCACTCCCTCTATATCTGTCCCTCAAGATCCATGCAGTTACACGAAGTAGGGGGCTAGTTGACACACTGTTCAACCTGGGATTATCTGTTTCCTATGACAGGCTGCTGCAAATCACAGCAGACATCGGCAATGGTGTCTGCCAGCGATTTAGGATGGAAGATGTTGTATGCTCACCAAAGTTGCGTAATGGACTGTTCACAACAGGAGCTGTGGACAACATAGACCATAATCCAAGTTCTGCAACAGCCAAAGATTCCTTCCACGGCACTGGAATCTCACTTATGCAGCATCCATCACACACAAAGTGGAACTGATCGTGGTGTACTAGTGATTAGTCAAGATGGCTCTTCCACCAAGTCAGTAACACCTCTGCCAACATCCTACACAGTCGTGCCACCAGCTTCCCTCGAGACAAAGGAATTCAGTGTGCCACCTGTACAAGGTCCTGTGAGACCTTCCACCCTCCTGGTTTCTACAGCCGCCACAAAGGATGAGTATGCATGGCTCAGAAAAGTCAAGACAGCTGTTGAAACGTCTGCCATTGATGGCATGATATCGTGGACTGCCTACCATGCTGATGTTCACCAAGCCGTTATCCCTCCTGCAGCAATCAATGCACTATTACCTCTCTTTCTTGACAGTGCACATTCAGTAGCAATGATTCGGCACTCTATGGAAATCGTCAAAAGAGCAGTTCAACATGTGAACCCTGGTCAGATTCCTGTCCTTGCTGCTGACCAACCACTGTATGCTCTCGCTAAACACATACAGTGGACCTGGCCAGACACTCATGGAGAAGATCACTTTGTGATTATGTTTGGTGGTCTACACATTGAAATGGCCATGTTGAAGTTGCTGGGAGACTGGCTAGAAGACAGTGGTTGGATCAATGCTCTGGTCCAGGCTGACATTGCAATTTCTGGAACAGCCAATTCCTCCATACATGCCAAACATGTCACCAAGACCCGCCATGCACACCAGGTCACGTCTGCAAGCCTCTTTATACTCCTGCAACGAGCGTACAATGAAGAGTGCATGTTTGATGATATAGATGCCATGCCACCTGACAGTCTCTCTTTTGAGGAGTGCTGCATACAGCAAGCAAAGGCTAGTGTTCACTTTGACTACTGGCATAAGACCCTGTCATTGCAGCTTCTCGCTCTGCAGTTCATCAGGTCCATTCGTGAAGGCAACTTCCAGCTGTACGTGGAATCCCTGACACAGATCATGCCCTGGATGTTCGCCCTGGATCACACACACTACAGTAGATGGCTTCGTGTACACATCCGTGATATGACGACTCTTGTGGACAGACACCCAGATGTCCTAGCAGAATTCAAGTCTGGACATTTCGTGGTGCACAAAACCAGCAACCAGTTCTCTGCCATGGCACTTGACCAGTGCCATGAACAGAACAATGCCATGATCAAAGGTTCTGGTGGGGCTATCGGACTGACTGGAAATCCTGGAGCACTCAGACGCTGGATGGTAGCAGGACCAGAAATCTCCAGGATCACTAAAGAGTTTGAAGAACAGGCAACAAACCAACAGCATGGGTCCAGTGACTCTAGACACCATGGCCAGCAAACCTGGAGTGCAAGCCGCATTCCTGAAGGAGGTTAAGGCATCGTCACAGTGCTGGAAGAGATGGGGAATCCATTTCTAGAACACAGCCAAAATCTTCTAGTCATTGACACAAGGGACATCGTTGATACCAAAGTTGCTGACACTGTAAGAAGCATTGTTACCTTTGGTGAGGAGCAGTACACCGAGTTTGTGACCCAAAGGCTGGAAAAGTGTACAACACCTATCACACATCCACTTCCAAAGAACAAGTTGCCACTAATCAGCAGACCACCTGTCAAGGTCAAATCAAACGAGAAGGCACAACTTGCTGCACTGAAGAGTGACTGTGGTCTTTTTTCAAGGCTGTACATCTCATGTCAAACACGAGATGGAGACATCAACCACTTCTTTTCTCACGAAAACCAGGCAGCACCTCCAGCCCATCAAGTGGAGGAAAACTTCGGTTCGGGGTTAAAGCAGATCTGCTTCGCTGTCTGGAGTCAAATCTGCTCGAAAACAAGAGTGTTCCTGAGACTGATGCAGTCATTCTAGATGGTGCAGCTGTGGTTCAAATTCTGAATCCAAAGACATCAAGAACATTTCAAGAGTATGGAAGAAACAGTGTTTGTACCATACATCTCTGCTCAACTAGATGTAAGCACCTGTGTTGACCTTGTCCGGGATGTATACCTACCTGCCAGCCTGAAAGCCTCAACAAGACAGAAGAGGGGAAATGGCATGAGGAAAAGGGTGGCTCCCCTTACTGTGATGCCCAAGAACTGGAAAGACTTCCTTCGATGTAATGAAAACAAAACAGAGTTGTTTTCCTTCCTGGCACGAGAAGCCGTTGATCTGCCTGTAGCACAGGGCAAGGAACTGTATGCAACAGATGGAACTGGAGTCCTCTGCTCTCCTGCTGACTCATGCGTGACCTGCCTTGCCCCATGTTCGCAAGAAGAGGCTGACACTCGGCTACTTCTGCATGTGGTTGATGCTGTGCAGAAAGGTTGTAAGAAGGTGACCATACGTACCGTTGATACAGATGTGGTGGTGTTGGCAGTGGCTTATTTTAGCAAAATAGCTCCTGATGAACTGTGGGTTTCCTTTGGTGTTGGGTCGAGTTTCCGGTTCATCGCTATTCACGAAATGGTTGCCACAATGACTCCTATCAAGTGCCTGACTCTCCCTGTCTTTCACGCTTTCACTGGATTTGACACCGTGTCTGCATTTGCTGGCCGTGGAAAGAAGACTGCCTGGGAGACATGGAAGTCTTTCCCAGAGGTCAGTGATGCTTTCCAGGAACTCCTGTGCATGCCAAGTGAGGTCAGTGAAGATTCCATGTTACTGCTTGAACGATTTGTGGTGCTCATGTATGACCGAACCAGTGAGAGTATGGAAGTTAATGATGCCAGGAAACAGCTTTTCTCCCAGAAGTCCAGGAGTTTAGAAAACATCCCTCCAACCCAGGCTGCCCTCAATCAGCACATCAAGCGTACTTGCTTTCAGGCCAACGTTTGGAACCAGTCACTGGTCCTGGATCCAGAGATGCCAGAGCCATCTGACTGGGGCTGGACAAAATAAACCACTGGGTGGCAGCCACTCTGGACAACTCTCCCTGAAGCAGCAAAGTCTTGCCATGAGCTGATCCGCTGTAACTGCCAGAAAGGGTGCACTGGACGGTGCTCATGTGTCAAAGCTGCACTTAAGTGTACAGATCTCTGCTTTTGTTCTGGGGACTGTTAAGATTTTTGATCACTGCCAATATGTGATCCTGACATGAAAGGACTGGTGTTGTTGTTTATTAACCAGTTCTCCGTCCCTTGATGATTTTTTTGTTTTGTAAAGGTTTTACGGGAGGTTCTAGGAAATCAGTTAAAACTTCTAGAATAAATAAATAATTAAAAAGTTAAATAATAAATCAGTTAAGAAATAACTTATTATTTTAATGATTGTTGTTATTAGCATTGTTATTGTTATCATCATTATTAACCTTATCATTACTGTTATTATTTTGAAAATAAACAATCTTTTTGCACCGTTCACCTCCCTATGTCTGCATAATTTGACCTCCACATTGATCTAAATTCATTTTCTTGAATTCTATTGGTCTCAAGGGTATCACCAACAGAATGGGCACCCTAAAGTTAGTGGGAAATGACACCTTAAGTGTTTTTCTACAGTGTTTGTTTCCAACGCTAGGCATTTTTGAATATTTTTGGCGGCCATCTTTGATTTGACCTCTCCCGGGTCTCAGAGGTCAAATCTGACTTCCCTCCCGATCTTAAAATAAACCTCATGGTATAAACTAAATATGGTAGAAGTTTCATGTTTCTTTCAAAAAGTGCACAATTTTCATGCTTAGCCGCTGTACTATGACTAGTTGACTCACTAATGAATGGTACTAGTTAAGGGTCCTAACTAGTGGTGTCTCCAGACTCCAGCCTGGATGGGACCGGGTTCCTCTGGAAAGACAACTTCGACACCAGCTTCTCTGAGATCTGTGAGCTTGGAAGGTGAGTCTTCATACTACTGTGGACTGTGTGGTCTCCATACTACTGGGTACTGGATGGTCTCAATACTATTGGGTACCCGATGGTCTCCATAGTACTGGGTACTGGATGGTCTCCAGACCACTGGGTACCAAATGGTCTCCCTACTACTGGGTACTGGATGTATAAGATGTACAGATGGGGTATAGATCTATAGATGTCGAGAGTGTTGTGGTTTGGTCTCTTTGGGTCTAAGAGATTGGTCCAGTGTTGAGGGCTCTGCAGATGTAATCATGATAGATTCCAATCTGAGCCTCAGATGTAAACCAGCCTTTAGAGGTCCTTCATTGAGGGGTGTTGACTCCCCAAGGGATGACACTTGCAGCCGTTGCAGAGTCCTCCTCAGTACTGGACCAGTCTCCCATCGTGTTCCACAGTGGTCCCTGAGACCTCAGCTGTATTGAGCTACAGGTTGGATTAATCTCTGACCTCCTGACCCCGTCTTTCCTGCAGGGGGCGCTTCTCAGTGGTGAAGAAATGTCTGAGCAAAATGTCCAAGAAAGAGGTGTGTGGTCAACATCCTGTTTACTGTTGTTGTTTACTATTGTGAGTGTTGTTTTTGTTTATTGTTTTTGTTTGCTTCAAGGTGTCAATTGTTGTTTAGTGTTTTGGTTTATCTTTGTTGTCTGTTGCAGGTCGCAGTGAAGATCGTGAGCAAGAAGATGCAGAAGAGGGAGCAGATGGCTCAGGAGGCGGACCTCCTCCAGCACGCCCAGAACCCCCAGCTGGTGGCCCTGCTGGACACCTACGAGACTCCCTCCTCCCTCATCCTGGTCTTGGAGCTGTGAGTGCTGCTATAGACCCAGAGACAGGACCCCAACCCAGAGCCAAAACCCCGACCCCCAGACCAGGGTCCACCCCCCCCAGGACCCAGAACAGGTTCCATCCCCCCAGAACCCAGACTAGGGTCCAGACCAGGGTCCACCCCCACCCCACCCCCAGAACCCAGACCAGGGTCCACCCCCCTCACCCTGGTCCAGACCAAGGGACCCCCACCTCACCCTGGTCCAGGCCAGAAGGCCCACACCTCACCCTGGTCCAGACCAGAGGACCCCCACCTCATCCTGGTCCATGCCAGAGGACCCCCACCTCATCCTGGTCCATGCCAGAAGACCCGCACCTCACCCCCGTCCAGACCAGAGGACCCACACCTCACCATACCCTTGACCAGAATTTGGCTGAGCTGATCTGACATTGTGTTTCCTGTATGTAGCTTGGAAGGAGGCCGTCTCTTTGACTACCTGGCCTCTCATGATGCTCTTCTGGAGGAGAAGGTGGCCTTCTTCATCAAGGACACCCTAGAGGCCCTCCAGCACCTGCACACCTGCAGGGTGGCACACCTGGATTTGAAGGTAAGATCTTCCACCGCATGCCTCCACAGTATCAACCCATCCATGATGTTCTGCATGGTTTGCTGTGAGGAATCACATCATGAAAGGCTTCTACCTTCTGATTGTTGAATCTTGTAGAACCAGACATACCATAAATACACCAGGCTAACTAGTTGGAACTTTCTTGTGATCATTGGTGATTAATGGGAAAATGCATACATAAAAAAATGCAGACATAGATTCTCTCTCTCTCTCTCTCTGTCCCTCTCTTCCCTTTTTCAGCCAGAGAACATCATGTTGGACGTTCACTCAGTTGTCCCGGCCGTGAAGCTCATTGACCTCGGTGACGCCGTCCAGCTCTCCGCCAACCGCCGCTATGTCCATCTGCTGCTAGGCAACCCTGAGTTCGCTGCCCCCGAGCTGGTCCAGGGCTTGCCGGTCTCCACGGCGACAGATGTGTGGAGCGTGGGCGTGCTGGCGTACGTAGCGCTGAGCGGCGTCTCACCCTTCCTGGATGAGTCCCCCGAGGAGACCTGCGTCAACATCTGCCGCCGGGACTTCTGCTTCCCGGACCAGTACTTCCTGGACGTGAGCCAGGCTGCGAGGGACTTTATCTCCGCCGCTCTGCACCTGGATCCTCGCAAGAGACCCAGCACCACCTCCTGCCTGCAGCACCCCTGGGTGGGCCGGGGCGGGGCACACGGCAGGGAGTACTCCAGGATGCCGCTGGATACGGGTCGGCTTACGGCCTTCATCGACCGGAGACGACAGCTCCACGACGTCCGAGCCATCACCAACATCAAGGGCCTGGTCGGCACGGGCCTCGGAAGCACACTGTGATGGAACCATGGACACACCTGGACCAGCCGGACACCCCTGGACATGATCGACACCCCTGGACCAGCTGGACACACTTGGACCAGCTGGACACACCTGGTCCCTAAAGGACCTCCAAATACTCCAGTACCACCAGGAAACTCCAGGGTCCCAACAGAAACCTCAACTAAACACTTTGTCACACGCTTTGTCATCTTTCTGCTGAAACTGTTGCCTCGGTGACCAACAATAGGTTAGTATGCTGACCTCCAGGTACACTCTGGCAGAACAGGAACAGCCTATGGTGACACCACTCTAGTTATCCAGGGGAACTGCAGCAGGAGAAGGGTTTGGAGCTGCTGTGTTAGGGGATACTGGAGCAGCTCAAAGACATTGTGAGTGAAGTGAGGACAAGCTCCGCAAAACACACTGTGAGGAAGTCAGCTGCGGCACTCAGCTTCCAGAAGTTTACTTTAGGGGAGACACAGCCTCTGTCTGATTCCTGCAGGGAGCTTCGAAATCATCATACTGAGTCATCATGGTGAAATAATACTTCCCCACTACCCTGTAGCATGGTGCCATCCACCATCAGAGACACACTTTGATCTGGGACAAACGATTAACCGTGCAGTAGCAGGTAATTTAAACAAACCTTGGGTAAATGTTAAACGTTCAGCCAACCTACCATCCATCCATCTATCTCCTCAACCATTTATTCATGTAGGGGGCGATACAAGGTGGCAAATAGAATCGTTCAGCTTTCTTTCACCCTGGCAACCTCCTCAACCTCTGTCCCTGCTGAGTCATTTGTGCTCAAATCTCTTTCATTGGTCGCTCCCACATCCCTATATGAACCACAAGGAGAGACTGGAACAGCTGATCTGACATCTGCTGGGCTGAGGTATGAACTCGGCTGGACTCACTAAACAAAATACTCCTTATCAATGTCCTCAATTGATGGTTCAGTCCATAATGTGAGCAGGAGGAGATATCTTTCAGAGACCTTGGTGTATATTCTGGGACAGAGCATGGAGTTATGTCTCTCACGCCTTACATCTGCTGGAATCAGGTAGAGAGGAAACATCCATTACTGGACGTGGGGAGGTGTTCAAGTCGATAGAAACACACCTTTGTAGTCTGTTCTTCAAACACTAGCCTGTCCGGTTGGAGGTAGGGTGACTGACCCTGTGGGGTAGTGAGTTACAGGTTGTCCAACTGCAGGTTTGGTTCATACTGTTGAATGTAAAATGTATTGTGTTCTGATATATCAGAGGTCTCTTGTGGCCTACATCTCAATGCATTTGATTTGATTCAGTGGGTGATTGTGAAATGCAAATATAAGCACGCACTTTTATTATAACCTTTTTCCTTATCGATGGCAATTTTAATATTCAGCCGTTACATTATCTATAATCTGTTATTTTAGTATAAAATCATTGACACTAATATCTAGAATGTCGTTCATAAGAAGGAAATGTTTACAGACTCCAGCTGCTCTAGTTAGCCAGCTAGGTTAGCATGATTTAACGTGTAGTGGCTTCATTTGTCCACACAGTACATCTATGTCCCAACAGGTTTTACAATCCAGTCCAAACTGTTTTACAAGACCAGTTGTAAACCAGATCTTGTAAACCACCTTATGGAACTCCTGAAGAATAATGGGTTAAGAATGTTGAAGGATTTCAATCGATTTATTCATCGATTTATATTCTAACTTCTATTTATGTATTCTATTGTGTTTCATAATGATGTGCTTATTGAATCAACCTGTCTCTGTCTGTCCAACCCCTACCTGCTCCTTAATGACCTGTCTCTGTACTGTCTAACCCCTACCTGCTCCTAAATTACCTGTCTCTGTACTGTCTAAACCCTAACTGCTCCTTAATGACAGCTATTGGTTTTATTGATCTGATTCTTAAAAATGGCCCATGGTCCAACTTGTTTGTGAACCATGACGTAGTACGCTCTGTATTAGATAATAGAAAGGCAATACATTATAAACAAAATAAACAACTTCAGTGTTCATGATCCCAATGGAGAGGGTTATGGTTTGGTTCCGTACTAGAGACAGGTCGGTTGAGGGGCTTGTAGTTCCCGTGCTTAACCAGCACGCAATAGAGCATTGCACTGCTAGCGATGGATGCCTGATGAGCCCCGGCCGTGCTGTGTTCAATCCACCCACTAGAGGGAGACGGTTTGTAATGCTCATTAAAGGGGACATATTATGAATACAACACTTTTCCTGGGATTTGGGGTGTTGTTTTGGGTCTCTGGTGCTCCCACATGCATACATACCCTGCCCACAGTTACCAAACAAACGAGTCAGTTTCGGCACCCCCTCCTACGTAGGAAAGGGGCACAGTTGAATATTACCTTCCACTTCCCCACTCCCCTCCAATCAGAGCATAGCTAAGATTTTGTGGACAAGCAGACGAGCAGCTCCGGCGGGGGAAACTCGGCGGCAGCTCAGCTCGGGTAGTACAATCCCTTTCTCTGCCGGCGGCACCGCCGGAGCTGCCGGGGAGCTGCCGCGGCAGTCCGGAGGAGGAGACATGGAGAAGAAAGGGATTGTACTCCCGGAGCTGAGCTGCCGGACTCCGCCGTGCAAATCCGCCAGACTTTTCAGCTCCCCGAGGACACACGCTGGAGCTGCCAGACTGCGGCCAAAGTTCGGCGGCAGCCGGACGGCTTCGACGGCGGCCGGACTGCCGCACGCCGAGCTCCGGCGTGCGGAGCTCGGCGGCAGTTCGGCATCTCAGCTCCCCGAGTGCAATCTCTTTGTCCTCTATGTCGTGGTTCATGGACTTCAGAGAGTCAAGGCCAAAGTTCCTTTCTCCCAATTCTTCTCAACCATGGCCGAGATATCCCCCATTACGAGTCTTTACTTGTTGTGAAAGTGCCAGAGACGTCAGACATAACGTAATAATAATTTTATATAAATACCCATATATCAGCATTATTATTTTATATTGTATAGATCCAGGAGTCTACAAACGGCAACAATCCCTTCTCCTCCATGCTGTGGTTCAGTCGGACAGCTCATTGGTCACTGGGCAGCAGCTCATTTGCATTAAAGCTACAGACACCAGAAACAACGCATTCTGAAGGGACTGAAACAGAGGAGAATAGCTGTTGGCAAGATGTTTTTTCCTAAAAGCTATTTCCAGCGAACAGCTTCAAAAACATGTTTTCTGGAACTCAAATACTATATATACTTGTTATGAAAAAGCCATAATATGCCTCCTTTAATAAACTCAGTGGCCGTCACGTGTTCGATCCTTCCACCTGAGGGAGACAGAGTGGTTCCTAATGCCCATTAATAAACTCAGTGCTTGTTTTCTAAAACCGGGTTCTCACTATCCTTATCTCCCATGCTCAAGGTTCATAGCAGTTATTGTGTGTGAGCACGAGATGGAGCCAATGGCTTTATTGGACAAAGACAAGTAAAAAAGACTCAGAAGACCAAACCATAGAAAGATTATCATTGGGGCCAAGTGCAATGACTTATGGGTTAAGGTTTAGCGTTGAACTCCCTGTGAAGTGAACAGTCATACCCAAAAAGAAGAAAGTGTGTGTGTGTGTGTGTGTGGGGGGGGGGGGGGGGACGGGGGGGGGGGACAGGGATCTTGATATGGTAAACAGCCTCCAGGTTCCAAAGACTATTTAGAACCTTTAAAGAACCATTATGACTAGAGTCCTGGGAAGCAGAAAGCTAGGGGAGAGTGTGTGAGAGAAAGAGAGAGAGAGAGAGAGAGAGAGAGAGAGAGAGAGAGAGAGAGAGAAGAGAGAAGAGAGAGAGAGAGAGAGAGAGAGAGAGAGAATATAAGAAAAATGGTAGTAGGGAGTGAGGGAGGGGAGAGCGGAGGTTGAGCTGAGAGAAAGAGAGAGGAATGGAGGAAGGAAGGCGGAGTGGAAGAGCGGTGATAGACAGAGAGAGGGGAAGGAAGGGAGTCAAAGAAGAACTGAAAATACCCAGTTGGATGAGCACTACTGTGTGTGTGTGTGTGTGTGTGTGTGTGTGTGTGTGTGTGTGTGTGTGTGTGTGTGTGTGTGTGTGTGTGTGTGTGTGTGTGTGTGTGTGTGTGTGTGTGTTATAGGTGTAGATTGTGTTTCATGCAAGCTGTTAGACATCTGCAGATGGCAGGTTTGCACAACACACTAAATTATTGAATCATGATAAAAGGTCTTTAAATAATGTAAAACTAATCCATGCACTGAATGTGTGTTTGTGTGTGTGTGTGTGTGTGTGTGTGTGTGTGTGTGTGTGTGTGTGTGTGTGTGTGTGTGTGTGTGTGTGTGTGTGTGTGTGTGTGTGTGCGTGCATGTGTTTGCGTGTGTGCGTATGCTTTTAAGTGTAATTGTGTAACAGAATGAGAGTTAGGGGAGAAGAATGGAGATGCGAGTAGAGGGGGAGAGGAAGGAGGTTGCAGAGATTAATATGAACCTTAAAGATAACAAGAGCCTGATCTCTCTAACCCCCCTCCCTGTCTAATAGAGTGTGTTTTTAATCCTCCTATAGAAAGAGCAGATGGCAACACAGCTATACTGTCTGACATGACATCCCATAATAATCTGATCCATTTAACATACAATACACACTTAGAAACACACACAGTATACACAGTACACAAAACACACACACACACACACACAAATACACACACACACACACAATTAAATGTTTTTTGGATGGCCAGACAAGCAGGCGGACAGACAGACAGGCAGATAGATATAGGGCCCTATCTTGCACCCAGCACAATCGACTCTTCACCGACGCATGTATCGTTGCTTGCTAGTTTGCACCCGGCGTAAAGCTGATTTTCCACCGCAGCAATCTCGGGCCGCTTCACTTGCGCCCTGAGAGGCATGTCGGCGAAAAGCAGAGGCATGTTCCGGCCCTGTTGAAATGATACATAGTGCTATTTTAGTAATCCAAAAAGCAATTGTGCCACTGACCGGTAAATACCTGGTCTAAATGCACTAGCAAATAGAGCAGGTACCCGCCATTGACGTGCCATGGCAGGTCGGAACTGCAACATAAGCTTACACACTTAGGCTATACACAGCACAAACATGCAAACGCTAATTGCTAATTGAAATATTATGATATCAAAGATTGTTCATATGCAGGGGTGGATTGGGACAAAAATTCAGCACTTGTATTTTCTGTCCAGACCAGCCCACTTCATTATCAGGAGACATTACATAGAAGTCCACAAATCTCGCAGCATCTTCTCTCATACATACAACGAAAGGGGAGTCATATTTCTTGATTGAAGTTAACAAATAAAGCACGTAACTACGAACTCAAGGACTAAAATTGACAGCTATAGCAATTAATCAATCAATCTTTATTCATTATAGTGTCAAATCACAACAGAAGTTATGTCATAATTAGGGGTGGGACGAGACTAACCGGAAAAACCCTCATGCTACCCTTTCAGTTTTCAGTCTGTGACTGTGAAAATCTTTTGGTGTAAGCCCATCATTAGTTAAAACCAGACTTTGACAATAATTACAAAATATCCAAACAAATAATCTAAATAGAAGCATATTACAGACAGTAGAAGCATTAGAGCTGAAACTCATTTGTTTTAACGGTGACTCAGTCATTATGAAACCATGAAGTCATGAATTACAGGTCTGAATAGATATACATTCTCATATGATATATGTGTATGTGCACATGTATATATTGCCCTACTTCCTTGTGCGCAGCCAGCCAGCTACACGCCTCACCAAATTCATGACCTGCAAGAAACAGAACTTGTACTCAGTATCTATGTACTGACACGTATATGTAGTCATGTAGCCTTTTTTTGTGATGTAGTGACACTTGTGAACAAATGTATCTGTCATGAAGGATGACTCAAAAGAGCCCTAAGGCCTACCTGCATAACTTTTAATTGAACTTAAGAGATATGAGATCTTCAACCAGGAAATAATCATAATCAAACCTTTTGTTTCAATCTGAGACAAAGCAAGTTGCATAATAAACTCACAAAGACGAAGCTCTCTCTCTCTCTCTCTCTCTCTCTCTCTCTCTCCTCTCTCCTCTCTCTCTTCTCTCTCTCTCTCTCTCCTCTCTCTCCTCTCCTTCTCTCTCTCTCTCTCTCTCTCTCTCCCTCTCTCTCTCTCTCTCATCATAGAAGAACTTCTAGCAGGTCAGGAAAACCTGTTAGACAGGAGATGATGGTAGCAGAGACTATAAAGAGACATTTATGAATTACCAATTTTCATTTAATTACACGTATAGTATGTTTCTTCACATAAACCTTTAAACATACACATATTTCATTCCTCTCACCACATAAAATAAGCTCAGGAACCCAAAAGTGGCCCAGTAAAGGATAGAGGAGAAAAAGCAGGTCCTCAAAAGGGGACAGAGGGAAAACAACTCCTTACTGTACGTTCACACCAAAAGCGAATTGAGCGACCAAATAACCGGAAGTCATTCACTTTCTATGGGCACGAGCGACCAGAGCGACCCAAGCGTCCAACGCTACCAGCGGCCAAAGTTGAGCGACCAGAGCGACTAAAAAAAGTTGAAAACGGCTTAACTTTATGCAAATTACTATGACGGTATCAGCGACCAGATACTGACAGCCAATCGGAAAATAGACGTTCTTTGCTTGCGTGGATCCCGGGGAACACCAAACACCGGCACTTTGGTTCCTACCTAATTTTTTTGGTTCCTTCCGACTGTTCACAAAATGTCATATGAAAGTTTAATCGTGGCTGTAGCTGGGTGTCAGGCGGGTTCTTGGAAGAGGACTCAGATGCAGATAGGCGAACGGTCCAAACAAACTTTATTTCGGACTTAACAGAACTTAACAAAACACTAGAAACAATAATCACGCTTACGTGGCAAAAACGAGAAACTAGAACTCAGCTCTGACTCTAGGTTCAGGTCGTGGCAAAGACAAGGCTGGGTCAGGAGCTGGAGGTACATGGACGGTGACGAACGAAATACTCTGGCAACAATGACAAGGGAAGACAAGGCCTATATACACATGGGGAGGGGAGACACAGGTGGAAACAATCAGGAATCAGGGGAGTCACCAGACCGGTGACACAGGAGGAAGGACAAGGGACCGCGGTGTGACACTGGGCACCCGGTGTTGTACGATCCGAGGCTTTTTCACTTCCGAGATCGCAACAAAAAGGCTCTGGCCTGGGCAGAGGTGTCACGCGTGATTGGTTGGTCTAGTGAGTTAGTTAATGAAACGTTTGAGATTATTGTAAAATAGGCGCGATTACATGCCTGCTAACCGAGATCCTAGCACACTAATCTTCCTTGCTTTGAATGGGAGGATCTCGTTTTCAAATATCGAAAATACATCCGCTGGGCATAGGAATAATACGTTGTGCAAAGGAATAATGCACGTATAATAATGCAATAATAATGCAAATGAATAATGCTTATTAGTAAGTTAATTAATTAATAAGGCTTATTTATAGAGAATCTTTGCGCTCTAAAACGTTCGCATTAAGCGGGAATCAATTTCATTTGCTCTCCGTACCCCCAATCTAACAAACCAATCGCGTTGAGTCATACTGTAAACAAAACACGTTTTGTTTAATCGGCAAGACAAAGGATATATCTCTTGTCTTTTATCCCTCTATTCCCGCTATTCCCCACTATTCACGGAGCCTGAGGTGAATCATTTTTAATTAAATAGTCTAATTTGACTTGACTAGGCTGTCTATCTAGCTAGATAGATAGATAGCCTAGTCAAGTCTTTATTAATACCAAATGACACAAATCGTCTGGAATTCATTTAGGTGATTCGGCTCACACAGGACAGTAGCCTACAAGACCACACAGAACAAGGGAGACGTCTAATTGGACATACACAAAATACTTCACATTAAAACTAGACCACCCGTTGATAGATAAGAATAGATAGATAGATAGGACAGACAAGATAGGGCCTAGATAGATAGATAAATATGTTCCATTATTCGCCTTGTGGAGCCAGTCAGTCCTGTGCCGGTATGCAAATTAGCCATGTGCGCCAATGTAAATTTGTTTGAGTGAGCGACAAATGAGTGCAGATTTGCAGATGCAGATCAGTAAAACACATTTTAACTAGCCTACTAAAGCCTGCAAGGTTTTTTTTGGTCTCGGTTGTAATTACATTTTATGAGTGTTTTTATATATATATATATATTATATGTATGTATATATATATATATATATATATATATATATATATATATATATATATTATATATATATATATATATATATATATATATATATATATATATATATATATATATATATATATATAGGAGAGGAATCACTGTCGAAGCACGTTATCCAACAAGCAAAACAGTCTCTGCAATATAGCCAAAGTGTAGTTCACTCTTTGGACATGGCTGTCTGTTCTAAAAGCATACGGCTCCTTTAAATGCGTATGCAAATTTGAATTATACGTCATGAGCTACTTGAGCGACCAAAGCGAACAGAAATATTTGCAGCGATTTTTATGAACGACCAAAGCGTCTTTGGTCGCTCAATTCGCTTTTGGTGTGAACGTAGTTAGGCTCTCATATGGTCATCCTAAAAGAGACATGGAAACATTATTAAGTCATCATCTCAAATCAAGTATGAATTCATATAACATTATAAGACACAAGACATACTCAACAAATCAAAGACGTCTCAGTAGCCAAAGTGGTGAAGTGGAGGCAGTAAGGGAGCAAGTCCTTGAAAATGGACGGAGGGGGAGCAACTCCTCAGGCTCTCACATGTCAAGTGGTCAACCTGAGAGGGACATGGATAAATTATTAAGTCTCTTATCATCACAAATTAAGTATGATTTCATAAAATGATAAACTCACCATACTAGAGGAGACTCAACAGCCAAACTTTGGTGCAGTGAAGGCAGAGAGAGAGCAAGTCCTCGAACATGGACGGAGGGGGAACAACTCCTCAAGCTCTCACATGTCAAGTAGTCAACCTGAGAGGGTATTGGATATATTATTAATTCTGAAAAATAATTGGATGTGCAATTCTTTTAAAACTTTTTCAAATTCTTATAATTATGAAGTATGAATTTATTTAACATTACAAAATACATGATAAACTCACAAGCCACCTGGGTGAGGGATAATGTAAGCAGGTATTTATAAGCAAGGCCTAGGACAGGGTATGCATCTGTTATCATGTTGAAACGGCAAAGTATCTGGTAGCAGCACACAGGGGCAATCTTTGCAAGAGCAACAGCTTATGGGAGTTATATCAACCTCTGTGTTGTCCTCCTCACCACCAAATCCATCTTCTACTGTTCTTGCCTTGTACTCTAACAATGGGGATGCCTTCAGCCTGTTCCACTGGAGTGCAAAGCTTTTCAACTCAGCCTGCATATTTTCCTTGACTGCCCTGCTGTCAAATCCTTGCAAGCACTTGCTTAAGTCTTGAAGGGCAGACTGGGGAACAGCACTGGTGCACAGCTGAGGGAAGTTTCTGGGATCCAGACATGCCAAGTCGACATATTGATTGCTGTGTGTTAAAAAGCGCCTATGAATGGCTTCAATTGCTGTGTCCACGATCCGGTTATGCACATTTACCTCATAGGATTTTTCTGCATCATCCAGGGTCTCATCCTGAGCCATTCTCTAGGCAAGACTTTCTTCACCTTCCTCCTCTTTTGTGGCAGTGTGGCCTCTACTTCAATGTCGATGTAATGTCAATGTACTTCGATTTCTGTGTTTGTCCAGTTGACAAATGTGTTGCTTTTTTTTACAGATTCAAAATCTCAAGCTATTCAGCATATCCTTTGTCGATGCCAATATTCTGTGAGCAGAGAGAATGTCCAATCCTGCCATCTGAAGGCATTTAGACAATGGAGAGGTATGTTCAAATATGCAGAGGAAGATTTGAGCCGTCAAGATCGTCTCATACTTCAGAAATGACTCTGCATATCCTCTGGCCATGACACGGATACATGGTTTCACTGTTGCCTGTTTCTGTATAGCTGATAATGTCAACAGCACATCAACGTACAGACCATCTTTCAGCTTTCCAAAGAAGCCAAACACCTTCAGGGCCTCATGCTTGGCCCGCTCATGGCTGTCAACAGCTGTTTCCCTCTTAGGTGATCCTGTCTTTGGGCTGACATAATACTCACTCTCTACAGCTATTTCTCTCTCAGTTGATTCTGTCTTTGTGCTGACACACTCCTCACTCTCTACAGCTATTTCTCTCTCAGGTGATCCTGTCTTTGTGCTGGTACACTCCCCACTCTCTGCAGCCTTTTCCCTCTCAGGTGGTGCAGTCTTTGGGCTGCCTGCATCGGTCTGGCTCTCTCCCTGAACTGACAAGCTGGACTTGCCCTGAACCTGTCTGGGCTGGACATAGGGATAGCATTTATCATTGGATGGGGAATTAACTCAAAACAACAGAATAATTAGTTAATATTGAACTATACATTCACGAGCGTAACAACACTAATGGCTTTGTCCTGTTTTCATTATGACACTAGTGTTTTCCAATGCAAAAAAGTCAGATCTTTGTATACCTGAAATACCTGAAAATGCTCATGACAGCACTATACACAGCCATTTGAAAACTACAGTAAAAGTAACACATTTACACAGAAATTAAAGTTACACACAAATTATACCTACGAAATAGATATCACCTCAGTAGACAATAAATGAATTGAAAGATTGCAAATATTGCAAATTAAACAAATTATTTCCTATAGGTTTACTTGTATTTTGTGCAAAAATTCAAAAGTGTATCTCCTCTGTATTTGCAATACAGCTTGATTCTGCATCTCTATTTACAGCTCATTAGTCCATGTCAATGTTTACTGTTCCTATGGCAACAAGAGACTGCTGATGTTAGCAGCTGTTAGCTAGCTTAGCTAAATCATCTGAACAATAATATCCCATAATCACAATTCAGCATATTGAAACAAAATCAACCACAACTACCAACAATCACAGCCCTTCAACTCTGGGCTAATATTGTTGTCACGAGTATAATTAATTAGGTCACATCACATTCAATGTAAAAACGTTTTCTACTTTGTTTTGGAAATGTCTCACAATGTGTGAACTATTTTTTTTCAATAGGGGCTGCATGAATGAACACTGTTGTAGGATAATGCCATGTGTTAAAATAATAATTATGACAATAATAAACTTGAGTAAAGTATATACAAGCCTTCCAAAACCAAAATCTCGTTTTAGGGTAAAGGATAACGTTGGTTAAATTATTTTGGTTTGTAGCCTACTTTTAAATCATTGCATCTCATAACAACCCGGTCTCACGAAAATTCGTGACACTGTCACGTTATTTAATCTATTTTTCGTGATCAGCGGACACGTATTTTCAAAATTTTTCGTGTCAAGAAGCACAATTTTCAAGCTCATGTATCTCAATTGGAAGTATTTGTCGTGTCACTAAGCACGACTTCCAAACTAAGGTTCTGTCCGGCAGCGTTCTCCCTAACGTCCCTGAAGGAGCTCCGTACAGAACATTGATTGTTATTAGTGTTATATTGAAATTGTCTGCGATAACTAACAATGTGACAGCTTTTGGCCACCCGTTTCTACTTAAAATTGTCTGTGATAACTAACAATACGACAGCTTTTGGCCACCTGTTTCTACTTTCGCCTTTGATTCTGAGAAATTGTAACAATTCACGGATATATTAAATGCAGGTGGGCTGCTCTGTAGGCAAACCGCGAATGAAACAAGGGTAGCTGCTTCATCCGTTCTTTTTAGAATGGTATGTCTTGATGTTTATTGTACTACCATCTATTATCTTGTTCTTGGCTATGTGCAGGGACGTTGGAAGTAGGGGTGCGGGGGGTATTGGATTGTTGTATTGGAAAACAGAGTAGGCCTATTTGTGTGGACGTTGTTTTAAACTGAAGAAGGGACATAATAACTGGTTAATGCACGCACATTGTTTTTGGTTTGTGCCGCTTTCTCTCTCCGTCCACAAGAGCTCAAGCTCTTTCTTCAATTGATCCCAATTAACTTTTATTTGTTTCATTTGATTTCTTACTACGATCTACGGATCGGATAGTTACATGCACACACACGCACACGCACACACGCACACACACACACACACACACACAACACACACACACACACACACACACTCACACACACACACACACTACACGGACTCCGATCCAGACAGCAGCTGCGCGCTCCCATTACTCCGTCATGAATGAAAGACTAGCCAATATATAAGAATAGCCAAAAAAGAAATGCAAGTGAATATTGTCCTATTTGTTCCTCTACACTCTGACATTAGAATGATTGATATGGTTGCTTAATATTGAACAGGTCTCCGACTGCAGTGAAGCACTCGCAAAGACCGAGCAGGGGGGCGTGGCTGTTGTGATTCCTGATTGGATGGAGGGGAGGTGTGCAATTCGAAAAATAAATCGTTAGTCCAGATAAATCCAGCGCGCCGGGTGATGGCTACTTTTAAAGGCTAGCGATAGGCTAACGTCACCATCATGTTAACGCGGGCTTTTAAATCTAACCTGCTGTAGCATAAGCTGTGTTGCGCGCAGTCTCTGTCTCTAACTTCTGTCTCTAAAGCCTGCCACACACATAAAGATTTTATAATCTCACACGATTTTTATCGTGAGAGGAGGACCCACACAATGAGATAAAAAATCTGTGATTAACAGTTTTGATCGTATTGTGTGTGGTGTCTTCGGATATTCCAAACACAGCACACAACACACATTAAAATGGTCAAGGGGACTGCCCGGATTGTCGGCTTCCCCCCACACAAGACGATTTGACACCACAAACGGTTCTCATCGCCGACAATCGTAAATATTGAACATGTTAATAATTACGATTGGTCGGCGCCGACTGATTCGGAGCCGCGATTGTCGGCGAATTCCACTCTTAACAACCACACATACAAGAGATCATATTATAAAAATACATCTTAAAAGCGTAAGATAATCGGGGAGTGTCTCTGTCCGTGTTCGGAAGGAGGAAAATTCGGGGCAAATCCGCCCGATTAATCTTTATGTGTGTGCCAGGCATATGTCAAATTTTCCTGCTTAATGAAAATGCAAAGCCTATATCCAATGATATTAGCCATTGGTTTAATTTAGTTTCTTCTAACTCGCCATTCACCTGTCTACTACGCCTAATTATGTCTGATCTTGACCGTTAGAATGATTTGACGTTGTTTGTTGTTGATCTGGGGGAGGAGGAGCTGCTAGCGCAAGTTCGTGCGCGATATGCTATCTCAAACTTGTCAGAATGTCTGGCCAGCCTATCCCTATACCATTTATAGAATTGTGTTTAAAACAACATAGATTTGCATGGAAGAAGTTATGTTAAATGAGTAGAACAACATTGCTCGTGATGGAACTAGGCAGACTGGCCAAAATCGGCTGGAGCTGATCTGCTGCGCAGAACTTCCAGACCCGGCCGCTTATGTGGCCGGGGCTTCCGCCCCGGGACAGCCCCGGCCCATTTAACCTCTGCACACACACACACACACACACACACACACACACACACACCACACACACACCACACACACACACACATCCCAGAACAAGCATCATGGAAGCTTTCTCCGTCCGTTTGATAGACTAGCTTATATTAAATAGCTACAAAGAAATGGTCAAGTGAAAATTGTCCTATTTTTTCCTCTACACTCTGACATAAATTGATTGATAGGTTGAACAGACAGGACACATAAAGCACCGCATAAAAACACAATCGACAACAGGGACGGGTCATGTGACTGCTTTGTGTGTCCCGGATCAATTGAGCCGTGGTTATCTAAAATCAAAGCGAGGGCTTACTGGCCAATCAGGGGGAAAAACGCGCAGCACATGGCTATTTGAATAGGCTAATGATTTAATAATTATTATAGATAATAATTATTATGGAGATTAAAGTTAGGAGATGTTCTGGTAAGTAACTCTCTCTGATGTCTTCTCTGTTAATGATATTTTACTTTACTGAATTGATTTGTTTGTGTAACACAGACACTATTCAAAATTAATGTTCTGCTATTTTGTCTCAGAAAATGCGGAGTTGAAAACCGAGCTAAACTGTCGCCAGGCTGGCCTGACTTGAGTTGGAGCAGCCAAATGGCCTAAATTTAATAAATATTGTTTATAAATAGAAGTAGGGCCTAATTGGTAGTTGTGTTGTGTGATTTTTCCTCATAGCCTACAGTAGACCTAGATTCTGCGCTCTGAACGCACTAACTGTTCTGTAATAGACCTACACTATCGCCGATCACATGAACACCCACACCGGCTTCTTTTTTTCTTTTTCTTTATAATTTTTGATATGATTTACAGCAGCAAACCGAAATCGTTTTTTCGGTTGCGGCCAGTGGGGGAATACTCGTATTCTGATTTGGCGGCATTAACTCCTTGATATTGGCCTATAAACCTGCTAAGTAGTTCCAGTCAGTGTTTAGATCTGTCCGAGCCCGAGCCCACCCGTTGTTTACCACCACTATCCTCGGGCCGGACCGTTTTTATATTTTATTTTATCATTTGTTTATCGGCTAATCTGAGGAGAAATCATGCACGCTATACACGGTTTCTTCTAATGCCGGGGACGCTCTTCACATCGGCAGGTAGTCCGGTGACTTGTCAACCCAGCGTCTTCCTTGCTAAGCGACGACACCGTCTTGGCGGACAAATTATTCTCTCTGCAATAAAAATGCAAAAAATCAACACTACGAATGGCCAAAAGATTGTATGCCCCCCCCCTTAAAATAATACTTATGGCAGAAATTTATTATATTATTATTATTATATATATTATTATTATTATTATTATTATTATTATCATTCAACTGAACATGTTATTTTCAGTGAGTGGTGGAGGGAATGACGTAGGTCGGCCAAACCGGAAGTGAGGCGTCGCCCTGGACCCGAGGCCAGAAGGGGTCGACCGGGCCAAGTTTCGTGCGGGTGGTCCCAGTTAAGGCCTAGAATAAGTATTCAAATGTCAGGCCGGTAGGACCTTCTCTCGCAAAAAACTGTTTTTTGGGTCAAAGGGTCAAAAGGAACCACACCACGCCGCTTATGAGATAACAAAAGATTAATGTGCATTTCTCTCATACTTTTTGTCATTATTAAAGAAGAGGCCCGATTCTCAGATATGTAATGTTGGATGGCTAGGGTGTAGGTCTGGGTAGAACTTCAGGCCCAAAATCATGCAGCGAAGCCGCTGTGAGGTGGCAACGAGATGGAGCACTTGCTGAGTAATTTCTTGTAGGGCTGGTGGCGTAAAGAGGCAACCAGATGTTCCTTCACATCTACGCTTCCAGGGCGATTGCAATGGTGCCCACACATGACACATTCAAAACATGTTGTGTAAATTAGCTGTCGAAATTTGGAGGGCTCTTAATTCAATAATGACAGCTATTGAATTTGCTTCCCGATTAATTGTGAACAAATGACATGTTATTTAGCATCTACACAATTGAGCTGAGTCCAATGACACAAGCATGAAACTCCACGGCCTACACGGCTCCTACACTACACGGCCCTGATTTTTACATGTACAACTATGGTCTAGGCATGATCTCGGTGTGGCACAAGGTCTCGAGCTGGATCTCATTGGGACTCAGCAGCTTGCCTAATGTAGATGCTAAATACAATGCATTTGTCAGAAAAACTCAATCCTGGGAAGCAAAATCTATAGCTGGTCATTATTGATAAAAGGCCCTCCCCAAAATCGACAGCTAATTTACTACTGAACATATGTCAAATATGGTCAGTATGGCCCCGTTGCAATTGCCTCGAAACGTAGATGTCAAAGGACACCTTGTTTGCCCCGTTACGGGCAGATATTCTCATGAATATCAAATTTCCTTAACCAAGCTAGCGCGGTTAGGAAAGCTAACGTTTATGACAAAAAAAACACAATTTACGGCAGCTCCCATTGCGCCTTAAACCAACTGGGTTGCCGAGAGTGATATGACGTTGACGCAGGCCCATTGAAGAAAAGCAAGGCATGTCCACATGTTTTAAAGCCGTTTTTTGTATTTAATTAATTAAATATTAAAATATATAATATATATACAAATTATTCGTTGTAAATATCTATCTCTATAAGTAGATCCATAGACTTTTATTCAATTATCGTTAATAACAGATCTGATCTGACCATTGAAAAATCCACTTCCTGCCTAGCCACAATAGATGTCGTGTCCCTAGCAACCTTGACTCGTTGAACATGCTAGGGAGACCATAACTAACTTATCAAACTAAAGATCAGACACATTCACTGACTGAAGATTATGCAAGTAGTAAAGTATTATTTCTCGCCTAGAAAATGTTATTTAGGAAACACGTTAATGGTGAATTGTAATATATATTTTTATATATATATATATAATATATATATATATATATATATATCATATAATAATATATAATATATATATATACGAGGACGGAGTAGTCCGCGGGAGATGTGCGCGTTCAGCGCGGCGGCCAGGGAGCGTCGCTAGCAATTGGAAACATTCGGGGGCTGTAGCCCAGAAAGTTAAGAGACCTTTTAACGACGGGTGTTCGGGAGTGGTTCTCCTCGAGAATATTGAAAATCGGGCTGATGAACATTCATGTAAGGTAGTTTGAGAAGTAAAAGGAAGACCA
>OLKM01001710.1:0-56872 GCA_900291075.1 Melanogrammus aeglefinus
ACTAGACCCCTACTTACACGAAGTGGTAGTAAACCAGTCTGAAACACATTGTTTACAAATATATACTTCATTAGATATTATAAAGGTACTTTTCAAATATTTTTAAATATTTCCTAAAATCAGAATGTTTGAACAAAGGTGTTACAGAAGCATGATGATCTTTTAAAAAATATGGTCCTCATCCAGCCCATAAAGAGTAGACACCGAATCAACTGCTACTGCCTATTGGCGCTTTTTTTATTCTGTTTTGTAACCCTGTCTAACTATAACTATATCAATATATATCTATCAATTTCTATATATCTGTCTATATATATATATATATAAATATTATATATAGATAGATCGATAGATAAAGATAGACATATAGATTGATCATGATGTTATAATATAGGCCTGGTTCTACACATAGGTCCTATATATTATATAGTATATATATATATATATATAATATAAGTATATATTATATATAGTATATTATATAAAATATATATATATATATATATATGTAAGGGATAATGCCCGACGAGGTGTCCATTATCATAAAGTAATGGACGACGCGGAGGCGTCGTCCATTCATTTACTTCGCGTGCTTCCGCGAAGTCCATTAATTTATGATAATCTGACACCTCGAAGGGCATTATCCCGCTTATACCATGGTCACTTACGAGAAAAATACATGTTAAATCATTCACTCATGATTTAATGTTGTTTTTACAGTTAAAATCATACGTTTTTCACAAGAAGCGGCTGAGCGGACTATTTAACATCTCCTGTCCGCAGGCGTAGCCATGGAAACCTGCTGTGGCCACAACCTACTGCCGTATTGCCGTTGTGATAAATAAACTGTGAAATAACGTATGTTCTGTGATTCTGTTGCCACGGTTACCAAAGCGTTTGAGCCAGCGCAGTCATTTAGAACTGTCATCAGGCAATTTGACCGGAACATCTTCATAGGTGTCCATTATCACTTTTTAATGGACACCCAGCAGCCAATCAGAATCGAGTATTCACCCAGACCATGGTATAAGTAAGGGATAATGCCCGACGAGGTGTCCATTATCATAAATTAATGGACGACGCGGAGGCGTGAACCGTCCGACGCGAAGCGGAGGACAGTTGCTTCTGCGAAGTCCATTAATTATGATAATCGGACACCTCGAAGGGCATATCCCGCTTATACCATGGTCACTTACGAGAAAAATACATATTAAATCATTCACTCATGATTTAATGTTGTTTTTACCGTTAAAATCATAAGTTTTTCACAAGAAGCGGCTGAGCGGACTATTTAACATCTACTGTCCGCAGGCGTTGCCATGGAAACCTGCTGTGGCCACACACAGTAGAACCAGCAGCTCGAGCCATTGTGATAAATAAACTGTGAAATGACGTATGTTCTGTGATTTTGTTGCCACGGTTACCAAAGCGTATGAGCCAGCTCAGTCATTTAGAACTGTCATCAGGCAATTTGACCGGAACATCTTCATAGGTGTCCATTATCACTTTTTAATGGACACCCAGCAGCCAATCAGAATCGAGTATTCACCCAGACCATGGTATAAATATATATATATATATATATATATATATATATATATATATATATATATATATATATATATATATATATATATATATATATTATATATATATATATATATATATATATATTATATATATATATATATATATATTAGTGTAGTATATGTATATATATATATATATATTATATATGTGTGTGTGTGTGTGTGTGTGTGTGTGTGTGTGTGTGTGTGTGTGTGTGTGTGTGTGTGTGTGTGTGTGTGTTTTGCAAAATACCTATCATACATCACATATAGCACGTATCAGAATATTCTATTACTGTTAAGCCCACTATGAATATTAATATACGCCAAACCATATGTCCTGTACTATAGCTACATGTATAACGTTTGCAGCAAAAAAAACCCGCGTGAAAATCAGTTAAGTAGGCTATTCAGGTAGTTATGATTGATTTAATGCGCTGACACTTCATTGCGCCTGCCAAACAGACTGAGTGAAGCGGGTGACCGGTCCAAGATGGCGGCCCGACGGCTCGTCATCGCCAGTCGGCAGTAGCGGTTGATGCGGCGTCTACTCTTGGCACAGACACCCGACAATGGTTAATAGAGTGGCGAAGTCACGCCTCTTCCGGTAGGGCTCATGGGACCTATGAGATCGAAAAATATGAATGGGAGTCAATGGAGAGAAAATAATTATCTTCTGGTCCCAGTCTTTATATGCCCTGGATTACACATATGTTGTTTGTGGATTTAAATGATAATTTTTCATGCTAAGAAAACTAAAAAAATTTCGTGAAGAAGTTGGATAATGTTTTAGGTTGTTATGTGAGGGCCGCTTTGTGAACTACAGCTTCTCGCTGCTCTCGACGCATGTGATATACGTCACCACAACCCAGCACTTGGAACTCGCACAGAGATGGCGATCTCTCTGCTGCACTCTCACCACTTTTTTTTCAAGGCGAGGATAAAAGCATAGAAAGGGAACAAAACACACCGGCATCTTGATCTAATTGATTGGCACTGAATCGCTGTGAGGATGATTGAGTCTGATGACGTGACGTCACATACGCGACATCAGGCGATATGTAAGTCTTTCTCGTGTGTGTTTCTCTACAGCCTTTATCTGAACAATTGTACAATAAAACGGTCGAACTCTTTTGCATGAAAAAATTATCATTTAAATCCACAAACAACATATGTGTAATCCAGGGCATATAAAGACTGGGACCAGAAGATAATTATTTTCTCTCCATTGACTCCCCTTCATATTTTTCAATCTCATAGGTCCCATGAGCCCTACCGGAAGGGGCGTGACTTCGCCACTCTATTAGGTGATAATAGAAAATTTCCCACGGAACATCTGACGATCTCTCGCGGCACACTGGTTGAAAATCACTGGCCTAAACTATCCAGACAAACCTTATGCGTGTTGTGGCGAAAAAAATCTGCGTGCTAAATTAAGCTATTTTGCATCGCTCCCTGTATTTCAGAATCAGAATCATAACTTTTATTATATCTTATTGTCCCGGTACGCAAGAGTACAATTCTTAGGCTTGGTTTCTCAACAGCCACCTAGCAGCAACAATACAAGATAAAGTAAATAGAGAAAAAAATGTGTAAAAATAAGTAGCAGCATAGATCACAATAAAAAAAAAGGATAAAATGTAGTAAGTCGTAATATGAGAAAGTGGTAATAAGTTATAATAATTACTGAGGTGTAGTAGAGTGTAAAGTGTATTGTAAACCCGACCGTTACACCTCCTTACTTCCAGTCTACATATGTGTATTTAACAACTCTCAGGTTTTCATGTTTGGAGGTGTTGGTTATATCGTTCTTGCCCCCATTCACCTCCCATATTAAATAATAATATTATATAAAGTATTTAAAAAAAAAAGCAATACAAATGAATAATTAAAACGTATAAACTGTTTGGTCATAATAGTTTACATTGATATGTCCAACTTCTTGGTAGTGATTCCGTGTTAATCCCTGAAAATCTGAAGGAGGAGGTAATTACACGCAAGTATAATGAGGAAGGCCCACAATAACAATAGTGTGGCCTGCTTTGCAACCCCACTAACCCCACCAACCAGCGCCTTCCGCATGTCAGGAGGTAATATGAACCGCTGGGCTCCATAAAGCTTGTAATCAGATGTGTTGTCAGTATCATATTATGTGAAATGTGTTTATTCAAGGAGTTTAAATTACTAAAAATGTTAGCCTATGTTTACGTTGAATATTTGATACATTTCTATTTCCTCAGTAAAAAAATGGAACCAAAAATGCAATCCCCTCAGTCTAGTCAATCATTTGTAATTGCATTCTTTAGGTGAATGAAACACATGAAATAATAAAGAAGTCACTCGCACCAGCAGGGTGCGGTTACCCAACCGGTAACACAACATGACAATGACAACTACGACGACAAAATAGCTCCTGCCGAGTTTCCCCGGGTGTTACGCCCTGCACTGCTGTTATTAATCATCTCAATCAGAATCAGAATGAGGACTACTTTTATTACATCTTATTGTACAAGTACACAAGAGTACAATTCCTAGGCTTGGTTCCTCAACAGCCACAAAGCAGCAACAATACATGATAACGTAAATAGAGAGAAGTACAATTCTAAATATGTAAAAAAATAAGTAAAAATAAGGAGCAGCCTAGATCATAATGATAAATAATAGTAATACAAATAAAGCAAGTAATAATAAGAGAAACTAAGACGGGGAAAATAAGTAATAATAAGAAATAAGGTGTAGTAAAGTGTAGTAAAGAGTTCCAGTGGTAGTGTTAGTGCTAATGGTTACTAATATCACTTAACTTCTTCACATGTCAATACTTACCGATAGCGAAATCCGTAAATGTTTTCTTTGTCATGATCAGTAAATCAGCCGTGATTTTAGAATCACAGCTGATTTCCTCATGTCATCAAATGCCATATGATACCGTCCTAAAAATTGGGCAGTTTGCCATCACATCACATCCATTATATTCCAAATCAGTGTTTAGGAGCTTCCGTAGATGTTCCCTTGTTTAGTCTGACCGGGGTTCGAACAAACAAGGTTTAACCCTAACCCCCTATCCCTAACCCTGCCCTGGCTAACCCTAACCTTATATGGGGACAGGCCTAGCCCTAACTATCATCTACTGGGTTAATTAACAGGCTAAATCATCTTGCATCTTTAATTCATCTTAGTGGTGGAGCGAAAAAAGATTCCTCTTTCAAAGAGTACCAGTCTCTCTGCCAGTATAAGATGAACATTCCCACTGCCTGTATGAACATTCCCAATGCCAGTACTAAGATGAACATTCCCACTGCCTGTATGAACATTCCCAATGCCAGTACTAAGATGAACATTCCCACAACCAGTGCTAAGATTATCAGTCCCACTGCCAGTATAAAATGAACATTCCCACTGCCAGGACTAAGATGAACATTCCCATTCCCAGTACCCGTACTAAGATGAACATTCCCACTACTGGTGCTCAAAGTGGGAGGAGAGGATTCACAGGTTTCCCAGGGGTCCCATCGTCATCACAAGTCACTTGGAGATGAAGACTATGAAGTAATCTCATTATTCCCCAAAAAAAGTAATTTTAGTGATACTCATCGAAGGTGTAAGGATTAATGACATTTATGCAGATTAAATATAAAACTGGCAAACTGCTCTTTTAATATTTATTAGTCCACATGTAGGTTCTTAGGTACATGTTCTTATTAACCATACATTTTATACGATTAGTTGAACTTTGTCAATGTTTAAAATAGATAAATTACGTTGTATTAGGTTGGATCCTTATTAACCTTTATGAACATTTTAAATGGTGTTTCTTGTCTTAGAGTTAATTCTAAAACGACAAACACTGACTAAAGAGTATGTCACATGGACGTGAAGTCACATGGAGATGTGGTCTATATGGACATGAAGTCACATGGAGACAAGGTCTATATGGACATGAAGTCACATGGAGATGAAGTCTATAGCCTATGGACATGAGGTGAAATGACACAGTGACATATGCTAACTACTACACTAACTTTCACGTTGGAATAGGCTTCTGATGTGTCATTATGTGGTGTTATTGTATATTTATATCGTCTAAATGTGTACATTTCTTACTCCATATATTCGACAGATGCTGTGTTATTTATTTTTTTAGCTCTAAATATCGCGATACGTTGGAAGTCTCGGGTCGGGGGGAGCCAATCACACAGCTCGCTATCTGACTCACAGCACGGAGCTGGAAGCACAGCAGCGTCAGCTGAGTCTGGATGTGTTGCGGCCGTCGTAGCAAGAAAAATAAAATAATCCACCCAAAAGTAAAACACGACAGTAGAATTTGCAACCTGACTCGTTCCTAGTGACCCACAAGAGAGAGAGAAGAGAGAAGAGAAGCCGCACAGACGACGCGCAGCGGGGCTAACGCAGCGTTCACATCAACCCGGCAAACAAAGAGACCCCTTTCCAACGTCAACATTTTTCCTCCATATTCAATAGTTATGAGTCATGTGGCCGTCGACAATGTCCACGGTCTAGAGCAGCAGGTAAGGCTTTCAACACCATCCGCAGTCTGTTCCAGGCGCTTTTCCCGATCGTCGCGTTAGCTTCAGCTAGCTCATTATGGCTAAACCAGAAGCCGAATGCTAACGGCCGCAACACACCGCGGCCGAGGCGCGGAGGCGCGCTTCCTCTGCGCTCCAATCAGCGCTCGGGACATACCGCAGGCGGCACCGATGCACGCGGCACCGCGCGCTCGGTGTGAATGTCTTGCAGCAGCCTGGCCTTGTGACGCGTCCTCCAGCAGAATAACACTTATCTATACGAATGTCGTGATGCGGTCTACGCGGTATTCATTGATATGATTTGAATGATATATTACTATATTATACGCTTCCGATTGTTTCTAACGCTTGGGTTTAGTGTGTTAGTACCATTCCTTCGCTAAGCTGATGCTACCTCGCTCGTTGGCACGGGGTGCGCTTGATCCCCTGGCCGCGGAGAGGGGCGGGGTTAACGGTTACGTTGACGTTAACCGAACGGTGTTGGTAGGGGGTTAGACGCACGTAAACAACTTAATTTGATTGAAGCATACAGGGTTTTTTTTACACATCGAATTATGTTGTGCACGTCAAATAACACGTATTGCACGACACTTCGAGATACGCACGTTTTATTTACGTCGATATGGGCCCAGACGGCGAGCCGCTTGTTTTGCCCCGCCCGCCTGGCTCGAGACCCGGGATCCGGCGGCTCGCTCTGGCCGCTTGATGAAGCGCCCCCCGCGGTCAGCATTAGTGCGTTTGTTGTGCAGATAAAATGGAGGTAGGATGGAGCCTGAGCTGGTGAAGCAGCCATCAGACCTCCGCCTAAATACATATATATTTGTATTAATACTTATATTTGTTTTTATATTTCAGGGTGTAAGATACACTTTTATGTTTGTATTTTATATTTGGCTAAATACATACGTACTTAATTTATACTTTGTATATGTAAAATTCACTTTTAGATTAATATTTTATATTTGGATAAATAAATATACTTTGTATATGTAAAATGTGTGTGTTGAATGTGTAAAATAAACGTATGCTTGTATTTTATGTTTGGCTCGTGGTGGAGACACTCATGACCTCAACATTTAGTTATTAATTTCTTTGATAGGTCTATTTTTATTTGTTCATTTCCTTGACGTATGTCGATTTTATATGTAGTTTCTATTTAGCTCCATGTTTTAGCTTAGCTGTATTTAGCTGCCGTTTCAAATCAGAAAAATATTCCCTTTTATTACATCTTACACAAGAAACACAAGAGGAAAATTCTTAGGCTTGGTTCACCAACAGCCACATAGCAGCAACACAATAAAGTACATAAAGATAAGTTAAAAATATGTAGCAGCATCGATAACCATATTAAATAATAAAATAAAGTAAATAATGATATGGGAAATAAAAACCAGCACCAGGCTGTCAACGTGCAAGGCCTGTTTCACCCTTCATGACATCATTGTCTGCCTTCCCAACAACCCCATCATTTCACTCTGCGTCATCGTGGGCTAGATAAGGCTGACCAGGCAAGCGTTGGAATATTTGACTTAAAGGTGACATATTACACCACCAGGTGTGGGTGTGATTAGCCGTTACAAGCCGTAATGAAAATCAGCCCTTTTCTGACATCACAAGTGGGCGTGTCCGCCTAGATCAGTGGTTCCCAACCTTTTTTGACCAGTGTACCCCTTGAGCTGTTTCCATGTTAAAAGTACCCCCTCTCTCATGTGGATTATTCGCCTTTATGTGTACTTATATTTAACCCTTTGTCTTTATATCTAATCCAACTGCTCATTTAAATAATACCATATACAATTATTGTGAGTGAAAAAAAATACATTTTATTCAGTTTAATGAAAAACTTGAGCTTGCTTGTCTTTCAAAAGCTTTTAGCTAGCTTTGCGCGCAACCGCAACAATAACCTTTTTTTTAAAGCGCAAACGTGAACTACAGACGTCTGACACATCTGATGTCGCCACTTTTCATATGATGTGCATTGTAGTGTTACAATCACTGAGGAAAAACTGTTAATCGCGCATGCGAAAATAGACTTATGGGCTCATTAAAATTCATAATATTTTTTTTGGATGCTGTAGGCTAATTTATAATCTTTCTGCGTACCCCCTGCAATACCCTCGCGTACCCCTAGGGGTCCGCGTACCCCCGGTTGGGAATCACTGGCCTAGATGTATGATGGATAGCAACGTTTTGCTACTGTCCACTGTGTAGGCTGGTAGACAGATCTATCCAGCACGTATCTAGGAGGACACGCCCACTTGTGATGTCGGAAGAGGCAGATTCTCAAAACGGCTTGTGCCTGGTAGATATAGATACCTCAAGAAAAATCAACAATGGCTATTCAGCTTCGTGCCTTGTTGACGGGCTGTCGTCATCACTGGAAGGGTCGTCACCCCCTCACTCACACAAATGGGATCCCTGTGGATTTGAGCAGATCACGATGGCGTGATCTTGATTCTTTATTGTTCCCGGACGGGAAAATCAGACGGATGGTTGATCCTTTAGCTCAAACACGCCGTGACGCACAACAAGCTCTCCGTGGAGCCCACGTTTGAGGGTTAACAATACTCGTAACAACTTTACACAGAGAGATGGACACGGAAACACACACAGACCCACACACACACCGAGAGAGAGAGAGAGAGACGCACACACACAGGTCTCAAAGCTAAATGGTCTCCCACAGCACAGTCCACTAGAAACAGTCATGTATTTCAGACATGGCGCTGGACGATATGTCCAAAAACGACATCACGTTGTTGCACATCAGTCTAAATGATGTTTGTTATGAATGGAGTGCGTCCCAAGTGATACTGTTCCATTTGATGTTGGATTAAATAGGTGTAGGCCTTGTGCGTTTTCCATACAGTCTATGATGTTATCCGTTGCAGCTCCTTTCCTTGGTGCGGGGGTGAGTCAGTGTGTTGGACTGACTCACTCAAATGAATACTAATCCCACTCCTCCATATGTTAGTGAGGTTAATTATATTCAATGTCCCTTTTACATCTGAACATATCTTCATTGATCCAAACTCCACCGTGCATTGTTTACATGCCGTTGGTCTTCTCTTAAAGGGACACAACGTATTTTCGTCGGCTCAGCCTACTCAAAATAACCTAACCCTAACATAATCGACATCATGATTTTCACCTATAGAAGTATATTTTTCATGAATGCAGTTTTTAAAGAATAGCATTTTCCGGTTGGTAGTTTACCCAGGATGCATTGTGAGCGGCTTGATGGAATGACTTGCTTCCTAGTTCAGTGGTTATCAAACTTTCCCTACTTGTGAAGCCCCTCTGAAGAATTTTTTTTCAGCTGAGTACCCCTTTCAATGGAGCAAGATATTATTGGGAGAAAAATGTATACAATTAATGAAATAATGTGTGTGCATTCTATTAGGCAGTGTAGACATTAAAAGGGTGCAAATACTCACAATTTACTGAGAAACTTGGATCTGGGCTTCATGCAACTAGTGCCTAATTTCCCCCCACAAAAGTAGCCTGGTGAGGGGCAGAGCTTGACGAGGTGAATCCCATTCTAATATATATATCTGAAACTGATGGCGTTTTGGTTTTTCTGGATGCGCTTTCTTTTTCACGGCTTCCCCTTTCTCCTTCTTTCAAAAACAGATTAACGTTATACCCACACACACACGTTTGTGTTAGGGCTGAATGATTTGGTGAAATCGAATTGCGATTATTTCGACCAATATTGCGATTGCAATTTTAGTATGCGTTATTTTTTTTGCGGTTCCTTATGTTCTGTATTATAACATGCATATAAACTGCTCCTTCATTTCGGCCAGGCATGACGAGATGAATTGATTCATGAATTGATATTGTAACATCTTTTATTTAATTATTAGATTGTAAAAAGATAAATATATACCAATCTTACAGATCTCCAGTCAGTAACAGTAACAAAACAAAACAAGCAATTATTTTTTATCACAGCCTCCCCATCCGTTCCATTACATCGGTTTGAATTTGAATCGTTCAGCCCTTGTTTGTATGGATGTCTGCTGAGTGGGTACTAACCACTAACCTCTCCCCTGTGTTCCCCCAGCTCGCTGTCCTGGACTTGGCTGCGGCGGAAGGTCAGGGTGGCGGCACTGGCAGTAAGTAATCGTGTCCCTCCGGTCCTCATTCCCCAGATATCATGTCTGACAGCCCTGAATGCCTGGAGCTCAAGCCAAATGTTGGCCCAAACATCTTTTTTGCAGATGTCGACTTTTTTCTGTGCGATTTTTAAAAATGAATAAATAAATAATGATGATTTGAAATGATTTGATCATGATAACCCCTTAAGATGTACCATCTCATTTTCGAGGGGGGTCCTGAACAAATACCTCCAAAAACATTACACGCATACAAAGAAGATAACCGGAACAAGACAGAAGCAAACAGCCAGACAACAAAAGCACAAAACAAACAACAAAAGACACAAAGGGCATACGATTACAACATAATGCATAACAGGGAATAATTATCATTACTGTAATGTCAGTGAAATTAGGTGTTTCAGTAAAGGGATAAGAATGAGTAATAAGAAGCAGTTGAAAAGTTGTTAGTCTACATGTACAGAAAATGAGTTGACGATAATAATAATATGAACAAACTAAAATTTACAATTTAGCTTAAAAGGTGTTGAAACCAGACTCTTTCACCCCCAGGGCGGTACATTCCTCCACATTTAAGGAACAACGAAATTCCCCAAAATGGTGAGTCTTAAACAAGCTCGTATACAGGGCCCGGACCAAACCATCTATCTATATCACTTCTAAAGGCCGTGTGTTCACACCAAAAGCCAAGCGAAATTCAAGGGGTGTTACTCACGGGAGTTTGTACTCACGGATGGCCAACATTTACTCAACATCTGGCGCCGCCAGCACAAGCTGAGTTGACCGTGCTTGCGACTCTAGACACTACCGTTTGGTGTCACTTAATATGGGTCCTTATTTTAGAAAGAAGATAAGTGAATGAAGTCTAGACATTGTTATGGGGTCAATGACTATTCTAGATGTAAAAAACAGCTAATTTTAAATGGCATATCTACATAGGTGTACAGAGGCCCGTTTCCAGCCACCATCACACCCGTTTTCTAATTGTACATTGTTTATCGTGTTAAATGGCTAATTGATGAATAGAAAACCCTTGTGCAATTATGTGAGCACAGCTGAAAACGTATAAAAAGTTTAATCACGATTCTTAGTCAATATTGAAATCGCGATGATTTTTGCGTTTGAAAACATGATGCGTTTCTCTCCGAAGGAAAACACTTTGTAACAGATCTTTGAAATTTCCACTTCAAAACATAACCAAAATGTTCAAATTGAAAATAATAAACAAATGTCTCCAGCAGTTTCAACTCGATTAGATTAGTTTTGATATCGTTTGAGCCACAAATCACTCTAGAACTTCGATAGATTGCACAGCCCTAGCGTTGCGCCAAAAACTCACTTCGCTTTTGGTGTGAACCCCCCCGTCAGTGGAATCTACTTCCCATAGAGCCCCAATGGTAACTCGCCTGCCATCTTTTTTTTTTTTTTTATGTGTGAAAACATTTGTGCACAATGGCTTATGAGCTATCTGCAAACATACTCAAATCAACATAGTCTTCTCTACTTCCTCGTAATCCACCTCTGGTTCAGCTGTCGCATTAACTCTGCATCTCTGTGCATGACCACGTGCATAATATGCTTCCTTAATCGTTTCCAGTGGGTCAAAATGACACTTGCACTACATTGCTTAGAAGTTGAAATCTCCGCTTTCAATCGCCTTTAGGGGTTTCTGTTCTGCCATTGGGTGGGATGTTGATTACAAGCCTTTTTCAAACTGTCCCCATTGGTCTACTGATTTGGGACAGTCCACTGAGTAGAGCTATCCTATCAGTTGGTGCAGTCCAATTGGTAGACTGGACGGCTGGTCGGTCTATCCGACCAGTTGGCACAGTCCACTGGGTAGGCTGGGCGGCCTGTCCGACCAGTTGGTACAGTCCACTGGGTAGGCTGGTCTAGCTACCCTTCAAGTTACTAAAGTCCTAAAGGTAGGCTGATCTAGCTATCCTTCCAGTTGGTACAGTCCACTGGGAAGGCTGGTCTTTCTGTCCTACCAGTTGGTACAGTCCACTGTAGGCTGGTCTGTTTATAAAACCAGTTGGGACACTCCACTGGCTAGGCTGGTCGGTTGTTTTGTCCTACCAATTGGTACGATCCACTGGGTATACTGGTCTTCCCATCATGCATCTAGGTGGACACACTTACGTGTGGTGTCACAATTATGATGGATACAACCAGTGGTACATGGCCCCCTTAAGATGATTTATTTGCTTTTTAACCAAATGCTGCAAGACCAGCGACGTCTTTGGTATCGATGAGTTTAGAGCCGAGTAAACGTTGAATAAGTTACGACGTAGAAGTCATCCTTAAGTCGGGCTAGTTCAAAGTTTGGAAAACCCGGGGCTGTTTGTACCGTCGATCTTATAAGTCCAGTCAATCAAACCATATGATAATACAATTAAAGGAACTAAGGAGCCTTCAGTATTTTTTATGTGTAATTAATTTAATTTCCCAACACAATATCAGTAAAACATATATTTTTATAATAAATGTCAACCGACCTGATCTTGACGGTCCTAGTCATTTGTCAAAGGTTTGCCATCAGTTATCTCTCTCTCCTCTCTCCTCCCTCCTCTCTCTCTACTCGCTTACACACTGCAGGCTTAAATCGTTAATGATTCCATGTCAGGTGAATTAACTCTACCCCCCCTTCTCTCCCTGCTGCAGCTGGGAGCCTATAGAGTTGTGCTTTTACAACCTGCTATGGGATCACTCCTTTTAATACCAATACAATCAACACAAGTCGGGTTCAGCCAAAAACCCTGACAAATACCTAAAATCAATGGGGTGGCCGAGGTGCGCTTGATTTGTACTTTCTGGGTGGCGCCCCCCCCCCCCCCCACACTGCAGCTATCCTTGCTTCCTGTTTTGGCTGATGGCCTGTTTTGACGGACTAACCCACTTTTGTGTCGTCGTGTTGATTTTTTGTTGTCTATGGCTACTCACCAATGTTTGTCTTCAGCAGGAAATGCGTTCTCTGCCGGACGACAGCCTGGCTTCGCCATGACTCCCGGGCCCAACTGTAAGTTTTGGTCAATCCCCCAACAACCCACCTCACCCCCAGGACCAGAACACTGACATTTTGAATTTAGGAACACGTGATGCTAGTGTGTATTTCTGATTGCCAAACGATGAAACTAGCTCCTGTGTCATTTTGGGCACGTTGGGTCAGATTGCCCCTCCCAAGCTGGCAACCCGTGTGCAG
This sequence comes from Melanogrammus aeglefinus, assembly GCA_900291075.1. Lineage (NCBI taxonomy): Eukaryota > Metazoa > Chordata > Actinopteri > Gadiformes > Gadidae > Melanogrammus > Melanogrammus aeglefinus. Next base: position 13,439 of record OLKM01001710.1, read on the forward strand.
CACACTGCAGCCAGGGTTGTCAGAATCTGGCAACCCTGATCCCAATCCCGGGGGCTGTGATCTGTTAAGATGCGACGTCCATGCTCCTCCTGTTGGGGGTTTTATTGAATATTTCAGCCGGCTGATTATCACAAAAAAACAGATGGGAATATAGTCCATCTACTACGTCTGAACCTGCGATATAATATACTTTTTGTTGTATAACTTAGACATTTAAACACTAAAGGCATAGTCATGGTTCCACATCGACGCAACGCAAGGGGGTTTACCCGTACCTCCTTGCGGACCCTCCTTGCGTCCACCGCAAGAGCCGGACGTGCACCTCCCAAAAATGGTAACCTTGCGTTAGGGCTGTATGGACTGAAATGTATATCCGTTATCATAGAGGGGAACGGTATTATATCACGGTATGTTAATGTATCTTCTAATTTTGATTTCAATGCTTCTGGAGGAGTAAAATACTGGTTAGGCAGAAAAACTGCATGAAAAAAAAAAGATAAATCTTTTCTCAAGTTACTTCCATCTCTGATAAACACTAATGTTTAATAGTATGGATTTCTTTCTCCAATTGCTCGCTTATAGTTTTGGCATCTCAATTTGTCTGAAGTGTGTGCGAGCAGGTAACGCGTACCTGGGATTGAGTGTTTTCACCATCTCTTTAAAGCCCTTTTCTCTCAACATTTTGAAAGGGAACCATTTCCTTACACAGGTAAATAGTGACGGCGTTTGTTATCTCGTTCCACTGCTGGCATTTTTTGGAAGGAAGGACTGGCTTTGGAAAATGCGTGCGGATACGACGTCTCTGGACAAAATGCAGAGACAGCTTCCCGCTACCAGCGTCTGTCTCGTAAGGTGTTTAATGAGAGCTTGTGAAGGGACAGCGTACTGCCTGAGATCTTGATGTTTGACAGCAGTATGCTGTCCCTGGGAAAAATAACATTGCGACGAATTGAAATGGGAACTACGTTTCGTTACATTTTGAGTAGTTGTGTGTAACTTTACCTTTTACATGAAAAAGTAGTTATTGTGTAAAAGGGTTACTTACTCTGTAACGCGTTTCACACAACACTTGTCTACCGGTCACACCCGTCTCACAGTAACGTCAAAATCCATACTGTAGCGCAAATTCACACCGGTGTACTTTCTGTACCGTTTATACCGGTCACCCCTACCTTGGGTCGAGGTGCAGCAAGGGCTGTGATTGGTCCACTCACTAAGACCCAACGCAGTAGCAAAACAGGTTCACCACTGTGTCGAAGCGTCTGCGCGGTCCAATCACAACTAAGCTTCTCTGCGTCGCCGTTGACGACTGCGTGTGTGTTTCCCCCCCCTGCAGACGGCGTGGGCGGTTGGGACGGCGGCCGCAACACCTTCGTGAACGGCTACCACGACAACCGGCTGAACGGCGCTAACACCTTCAACCGCGGGCCTCCGCGGATGGAGCGGGGGCGGGGCCTCAGCGGAGGGGGAGGGGGATACCGCGGCAACAGGGGCGGCGGCGCCTTCAACCCCATCAGCCCCATCAACCCCATGCAGCCCATGGCGTTCGGTGGCTACGAGAATAAAGGTGAGCCTGGACAGTAACTCACTATCTGGAACTAACTAGACTGGATCTGGAACTCACTAGCTAGACTAATTAACTGGACTGGAACTAACTGGACTGGAACCAACTAGACTGTTACTGGAACTAACTAACTAACTAGACTGTTACTGGAACTAACTTACTAGACTGTTACTGGAACTAACTAACTAGACCTGAACTGTAACTAACTGGACTGTAACTAACTAAAACTAACTGGACTGGAACTAACTTACTGAACTGTAACTGTTACTAACTGGACTGTAAGTAGACTAACTAACTGGGCTAACTAAGTTACTGGACTGTAACTAGGTGTAACTAACTGGACTAACACTCTAATACATTCAACAATTAGTTATGAAACACTAGATATTAAATCATAATAATATGACGCATAAATAAGCAGCTTTTTGAAATACCTTTTTGAAACACCTTCAACAAGAACAGTCAAATAATTTATAATAATTCTTAGTTTTTTTATATTTTGTAAGTTTCTTTCTTATATAATCTTTGACGTCGTAGTTAAGATGGCAGGCGTGTGTTGCTTAGGCGACCGCCTTCGATTTAGAGTGCGGTGGTTCCCCCTGATTTGCCCCCTCAATGCCCTGTCATGTAAACCTCCGTGCTGACCTACCATCATGTGTCTTTCTGAACGGAGGCGTCGGCCAAGCGACTAAAGGCTTTGTCACCATGCCGACAGACGCCGGCTGGAACACGGTGAAGGAGGCATACGGCGGCGGCGGCGGCGGCTTCGGTAACAACCGCGGCAAGTCGGCCTTCTTCAACGACCGCGGAAACACAAACAGAGGACGGTAAGCAAGAGCAGGCTGTGGGGGGGGGTAGTGTTACCATGTGACCTCCAGAGTTAACGCGTGACCCCTGGAGTAACAGTGTGACCTCCAGAGTTACCGCGTGACCCCTGGAGTTACAGTGTGACCTCCAGAGTTACCGCGTGACCCCCGGAGTTACAGTGTGACCTCCAGAGTTACCGCGTGACCCCTGGAGTTACAGTGTGACCTCCAGAGTTAATGCGTGACCCCTGGAGTTAGTGTGACCTCCAGAGTTAATGCGTGACCCCTGGAGTTAGTGTGACCTCCAGAGTTAACGCGTGACCCCTGGAGTTAGTGTGACCTCCAGAGTTACCCGACATGTTGTCCATCTCTGAGAAAGTAGTACTGGTCTAAAGTCAGCTGTGTATCTCACAGAAAGTCTTGTCTCTTCTTACGGATGTAAAGAATCAATAATCAAATGTTCCAATAGATTTAAAGATTCGTAAACACTATCGGACAATGGTTATTTGACCTTGCCCTACCGTGCCCTTTTGGTAATGTTAGCTGTTTCACATTGTTAATTTAGAGTGGAGTAACTCTACTGCTGATGTAACACCGTAGAAACCAAACAGATGGACAAACCCACCCATTTGCACGGCTTTGTGGAAACGGTCCCTGCGTGAACGCAGTTCTCTGAAATACAGTAGCTCAGGAGGTAGAGCGGCTTGGCAAGGTCGCTAGTTCGATCCCCGGCTCTTCCCCGGAGTGTTGAGGTGTCCCTGAGCGGGACGCCTCAACACTGTCGCCTTCCATGGCTGACACCGCCGTCAGTGTTTTGAATGCGTGTGTTAATGTGGGGCAATAATGTAAAGCGCTTTGGGTGGCCTCCGGTTACAAAAAAGCCTGAATCCTGGTCCGGTTTCATCAAGGAAACCCCTTTTCATTGTGTGTTTGTGTTTCACCAGCTTCGAACGCTTTGGCGGAGGCGGCGGCGGTGGTGGTGGAGGCGGCGGCGGCGGAGGTGGTGGAGGCGGAGGTGGTGGCAACAGTCGCTGGGTTGAGGAGAGCAGAGACGACGAAGACTGGTCCAAACAAACCCCGCAAAACGAACGCCTCGAAAAGTATGTGATGTGTCTTCTGTGTGTGGTGGGTCTGTGTTGTGGTGTGTCTGGGATGTGGTGTCTATGTTGTGGTGTCTGTGATGTGTTGTGTCTGATATGCTCCGTCTGTCATGTGTTTAGTTTTTGCGTCTGAAATGTTCTGTTTTTCTGTCTGTGATGTGGTGTCTTTGTGTCTCCGTGGTGTGTACGTGCTGTGGCGTGTCTGTAACATGGTGTCTTGTGTGTCCGTGTTGTGCTGTGTGTCTGTAACATGGTGTCTTGTGTGTCCATGTTGTGGTGTCTCCGTGTTGTGGCGTGTCTGTCACATGGTGTCTGTGTGTCCATGTTGTGCTGTGTGTCTGTAACATGGTGTCTTGTGTGTCCATTAGGGCTGTAACGATACGCGTATCGAAACTGAAATCGCGACACTCAAAGCCACAAACCTGTCTCGCGGTGTGAGAAGGCAGAAGCGATACGCGCCTTTCTAACTCTCCGGTCAAATTGTCAGATTGAAATGTGCTAATAATCTGTCTAAATAATAGTCTGCTGACACCGCTCCTCTTATCGATGCAATAAGTCTGCGACGAGATGCCCTCTCTGTGATGACAGCTCTCCGTGGCTACGGAGGATTTCATTTCTCCACAGCCGTCGAAGTCCTCATATGCGATATGAACGACATTTATCCAGAGTGGGCCAAGCGCGAAAAAAATAGCCTGTGTGATCGCTGTCTCTATTGTTTTGTGTGATTTGACCGGCAGGTGGTCTGCTTATAGGTCGGAATGAAGCGGCCACCGATTATTGACAGGATGGGTACTTTATTCTACCGGACTCGTTCGCTTCTTCACTAGACACACACGCTACCGCTCGCTCTCCTCGCTCGTCCACTCACTCACTGACGTCACTCACACACACATACACACACTGCCATTCTCGCGCACACACATACGCTACTCGTAACACTGTGCCTCGTTATTGCGACGTTCATGTTTTTTCCCATCCATTAGCCTATTAAACATGTTGCATTCTATACGGCCTGATTATGTCATTATTTAAGCTACATAGCCCGATAAGAAGCGCTAATAGGATATTTGACCAAACCACCAAACTAGTTGAAGGTTTTTGCCTACCTGCAAGCATCCTCCAACTGCAACCTTTGGTTATTTATTTATTAATTTAGCTATACTTTAACAGTATTCTTTCTGTTCAAATCTGTTCAGTGTTATTAAAAGTTACATTAAGTTAATTGTTATATAAGTGTTGATATAAAATGCTTTTTAAATTTAAAAAAATAGTGGTACAAACCGAATCGTTGGTTGGTGTATCGTCACAGCCCTAGTGTCCATGTTGTGCTGTGTGTGTCCATGTTGTGCTGTGTGTCCATGTTGTGCTGTGTGTGTCTGTGTGTCCATGTTGTGCTGTGTGTGTCTGTGTGTCCATGTTGTGCTGTGTGTGTCTGTGTCCATGTTGTGCTGTGTGTGTCTGTGTGTCCATGTTGTGCTGTGTGTGTCTGTGTGTCCATGTTGTGCTGTGTGTGTCTGTGTGTCCATGTTGTGCTGTGTGTGTCTGTGTGGCCATGTTGTGCTGTGTGTGGCCATGTTGTGCTGTGTGTGGCCATGTTGTGCTGTGTGTGTCCATGTTGTGCTGTGTGTGTCCATGTTGTGCTGTGTGTGTCGTGTGTCCATGTTGTGTGCGTGTGTCTGTGTGTCCATGTTGTGCTGTGTGTGTCCATGTTGTGCTGTGTGTGTCCTGTTGTGCTGTGTGTGTCCATGTTGTGCTGTGTGTGTCCATGTTGTGCTGTGTGTGTCTGTGTGTCCATGTTGTGCTGCGTGTGTCTGTGTGTCCATGTTGTGCTGCGTGTGTCTGTGTCCATGTTGTGCTGTGTGTGTCTGTGTGTCCATGTTGTGCTGTGTGTGTCCATGTTGTGCTGTGTGTGTCCATGTTTTGCTGCTGTGTGTCCATGTTGTGCTGTGTGTGTCCATGTTGTGCTGTGTGTGTCTGTTGTGCTGTGTGTGTCCATGTTGTGCTGTGTGTGTCTGTGTGTCCATGTTGTGCTGTGTGTGTCTGTGTCCATATTGTGTTGTGTTGTGTCTGTGTGTCCATGTTGTGCTGTGTGTGTCTGTGTGTCCATGTTGTGCTGTGTGTGTCTGTGTGTGTCCATGTTGTGCTGTGTGTGTCTGTGTGTCTGTGTGTGTCCATGTTGTGCTGTGTGTGTCTGTGTGTCCATGTTGTGCTGTGTGTGTCTGTGTGTCCATGTTGTGCTGTGTGTGTCTGTGTGTGTCCATGTTGTGCTGTGTGTGTCCATGTTGTGCTGTGTGTGTCTGTGTGTGTCTGTGTGTGTCTGTGTGTGTCCATGTTGTGCTGTGTGTGTATGTGTGTCCATGTTGTGCTGTGTGTGTCTGTGTGTCTGTAACATGGCATCTGTGTTGTTGCGGCGGAAGGCAGCCATACTCGTGTTATAGAAGGTTCCAGAGATCCAGTGAAAGGTTGAGCATGCGCGGTCCGACCCACTGCAGGCACCGTGTGACCCGTCTCTCTCTCTCTCTACCCCCCCCCCCCCCCCCCAGTGAGCTGTTTTCCAGCAGCAACACCGGGATCAACTTTGAGAAGTACGACGACATTCCTGTGGAGGCCACCGGCCAGAACTGCCCGCATCACATCGAGAGCGTGAGTCCATGTCTGTCCGTACTAGCTTCCGCAAGAGACTCAGGACGTCAGACTTCCCCTGGGCTCTGCATAGCCTCCTCCTGCACCCCCCCCCCCCCCAACGCCCTTTCTGCTCCCTTACACTCCTAAAAACAACCCCCACATACAAGCTTAATGTATGTTTGTACATCCGGGCACTTAATGTACGCATTTATTGTATGTTTGTGCATCCTGGAACTTAATATACGCACTTATTGTATGTTTGTGCGTCCTGGCACTTAAAGTGCACTAAGCATCATGCTGCCTCTTCCCCTAGCTAGGGATGTCCCGATCCAATCGGGTATCGGCCTGATATTGGCCCATTACGCTGGATCGGAGATCGGAGGGGAGAAATAAAAGTGGTCCGATCCGCGCAGCGTTTCACATGACAACAACAGTCGCCGATTAGGCGCATGAGAGCTAACGCAAGAGGGCTACCTGTAGGCAGTTTGGCAGTAATTCAACCGTAAAGAAGAAACAGCCTGGCTGTTGCACGGCTCACCTCAGCTGTTGTTGATAGAGCTGCTCACAGTTGTGGACCACAGCTGTTGTGATGGCCAAGCACAAGCTTGGCCATCACAAAAGAGAACCATTTCAGACGTCACGGACGACTAATCTATTAAAATGATTAATCGATTGAAAATCAGATTTATATATCTCAGGGTGTCCGCACATCCTTAAATAGTCTTAAAAAGTCTTAAATTCATGTTTCTAAATTGAAGGCCTTAAAAAGTCTTAAATTCGTTACAAATGTCATATGCTGGTCTTAAATACTGTAACTCAAGGTCTTAAATTTGTCGGGGCAGGACTATATATTTTTTTATTTTTCTCCTGGGACTTTTCAGAAAGGACATGTAGAGAGGCTTCTTCCTTGCTAGCTGCATATATAAACGATTATCTGCGTGCTTGCTAGCTAGTCTGCGACAATGGGTAGGTGCAAATTCAAGGACAGTTGGCTGGAAGACGTGCGTTTCCGAAGTTGGCTCGCGTCTGTTGCCAACCCCCACCATCGCGTGTTTTAGGTCTTAAATTTCATTCAAGGTGGTATTAAAAAGGTCTTAAAAAGCCTTAAATTTGACTTGCTGAAACCTGCAGATACCCTGTATCAGGCGTTGGGGTGTGGGGAAGCCCGTTTATATGGCTAGGGGCTTGATGCCTCTTGCATATCCAGTGTACTTACGGTAGAAGCCAAAGACTGACGTAAGCAATCTTTTTCACGTCATGATATCTACTCCCAACGATATGCCAGAAAGAAGACTCCAACCGTATACAAGCCGTATGATTTTTTGAGCTTATCTCGATTAACTAGATGTGAAAGATTAACGTCAATAACCCTTCCTGGTTACTACAAGTGATGACACCCGCACATGCACAAGCACACACACTTAATCCAACCATTTTAAACGGCTGTAAAAGCCCAGCGATTCTATGTATTATCTCAAATGTATTCAAACTTTTAACCATTTAGCTATTTGTTTTACTCTGTTTCCAACCGTTATCATTTTTCTGATAAACACCCTGAGGGTAAATGTTGTGAGTTCACTGTCTGTCTGTCTGTCTCCTTGGTTTGTCATCCGCCATTGACGGCTCACTGCGTGTTTCAAGCATTGACATGAGTTGTTCAGCCACCGGAGAACAAGTCTGTCTGTCTGTCTGTCTGTCTGTCTGTCTGTCTGTCTGTCTGTCTGTCTGTCTGGGGATGGAACTAGCAACCTTCCTGTTACAAGTCAACCTTGATATACGGGGGGGCTATCCCAGCCACGGGGGTCACTCCGTGACCCTTATGTGATCAGTGTGTGTGGGTGTGTTTTGTGTGCAGTTCCAGGACATTGCGATGGGAGATATTGTGATGTCCAACATCGCTCTGACCCGCTACACCCGGCCGACCCCCGTGCAGAAGTACGCCATTCCCATCATTAAGAGCAAGAGAGACCTGATGGCCTGCGCACAGACAGGTACACACACCACCGTCACAGACAGACGGACGCAGACAGACACCTTCTCTCACGCACACACACTGTCTGCACTAGAGAAACGCGCACTATAGACACGGACACACCGTTGTCCTGTAGACACGCACACTGTCGTCCTGTAGTCACCGGACACACACACACGCACATTGTAACCGCTAGACACACACGCACATTGTAGTCGCTAGACACACACGCACAGTGTAGACACGAGAACACACACACGCACAGTGTAGACACTAGACACTCACACACGCACAGTGTAGACACTAGACACTCACACACGCAGTGTAGACACTAGACACTCACACACGCACAGTGTAAACACTAGACACGCACAAACTGTCGACACTAGACACGCATACGCACAGTGTAGCCACTACACACACACACACACACACACACACACACACACACACACACACACACACACACACACACACACACACACACACACACACACACACACACACACACACACACACACACACACACACACACACACACACACTGTCGCAGAGAGAGAGAGAGAGAGAGACCGTCCCTACTAGATGCAAGAACTTTCTCACACAGACACGCTCACACGCACACACTTCCTCTTTAACACAGACACACGCACGCACACACTTTCCCGCTCACACACACACTTTCCCTCTCACACACACACAGACAGGCCTTGAGTTGTAGCGCCCCCCCGTGGTCAAAGTGGTACTTCGGTTCCTCTATGTGTACAAACTTTGACAAGAGCTGTTCACCTTTTGGAGCAGTTTGAAGTCAACCTCTATTATAAATACTGCTTACGTTGCTCATCTGAAATGTCCCCCAACGTGTTTTTTGTTTGGTGTGTAGGGTCCGGTAAGACGGCTGCGTTCTTGTTGCCCATCCTTAGCCAGATCTTCGCCGACGGGCCAGGAGATGCACTGGCGGCGGCTAAGGCGTCTGGACAGGTGAGTTTCCCAACGCACACGAGGCCACCGCTGACGACGGGAGACGTACGCGCTGACATTTGACTGACGGACACCAGTTTAGTTACAAGCTGCGACTTGCGGGCTGATTAGGGTTCCGTGTCGACGCAACGCGTGGGGGTTTATAGACCCGTTACGGACCCCGCAAGGCCCTGACGTGCGCCTCCCGAAAATTGTAACCTTTTATCGAGGCGACGCAGCAGCAAGGGCTGTGATTGGTCCGCTCACTAAAAGCCGACGCGGCTTTAACCATTAGCGTGGCGGAGGCAGGTGTCATTTTCACGCTCCTGAGTCTGCATACTGACGTTCACTAAGTAAGGGATAATGTATAGTCCGGAGGTTGTTATGGAGAATTAACCCGGACAGGTTGTATGGAACCCCTCCGCTTCGCGTCGGGGTTCCATACAACCTGTCCGGGTTTATTTCTCCATAACAACCGACTAACTATACATTATCCCGCTTATTACACGGCTTTACGAGTGAAATAAATAATAAACAATAGATAATAACCCACAATGATTCAGCAGCGACAAGGATTCGTCGGTAAAGTTTTTATTTAGTAGCATATTTATACTGAATTGGGCGTTGTTGTCCTGTGATATGGGACGTGTACGTGACAAGGATTGATCGGTAAAGTTCTATTACATGACGCTGTCCCTAGCAACGGTCTGTTATACATGACGACGGTCCGTTATACAGAAATAACAGACCGCAGAACGCAGCGCTGGAGCAATCAGAGAGCAGCATTCAATAGAGCCGTGTAATAAGTCATATTATATGAAACTATGCTATGCTAATATATATACAAATATCTTTAAAAACGCACACAAGATCCTTAATACATTTTTTTTTTTTAAATATCGAAAAACATAAAAGAACAAAAAGATCTCTAAAACACACAGGTGTTTGAAATGTTTCATAGAGATGTTTAAAATATCTTTCAAAACACAAAAGATTTTGAAAATGTTGGTGTAAAATGTTACCGTCTCATACTTTGAAAGCTCCTGGTCCAACCGTCACAATTCGATTATCTCCCCAAGTCGTCCAGCCCTACCCGAGACCCATGAGACCCTTTCTTATTCTACTGTTGATGACGAACCTGGCTTCTCTTCTAGGACAATGGGAAGTATGGACGTCGCAAGCAGTACCCCATCTCCCTGGTGCTAGCCCCCACCAGAGAGCTGGCCCTGCAGATATACGATGAGGCCAGGAAGGTAAGGGCACGCGCATACACACGCACACATGTAGGCACGTAAGCACTCTCACGGCAGATGTAGGATGAAGGTACGAACACACACACTGCAGATGAAGGCTGAAGGTACGAACACACACACTGCAGCTGTAGGCTGAAGGTACGAACACACACACTGCAGCTGTAGGCTGAAGGTACAAAAACACACACTTCAGATGAAGGATGAAGGTACGAACACGGGTATGAACACACACTTCACCGGTGTCCACCTATGATATCAAATGACGCGCACACGCACACACACTCTGTCTGTGTGGCTCTCTCTGCCCCTGTGTGTGCTGAGCCGTTGTTCGCCCCTCCACAGTTCTCGTACCGGTCGCGGGTGCGTCCCTGCGTGGTGTACGGCGGCGCCGACATCGGGCAGCAGATCAGGGACCTGGAGCGAGGCTGCCACCTCCTGGTGGCCACGCCAGGCCGCCTGGTGGACATGATGGAGAGGGGCAAGATCGGCCTGGACTTCTGCAAGTAAGACCAGAGGGACACGGGGAGACCGGAGGGGTCGCGGGGAGACCGGAGGGGCCGCGGGGAGACCGGAGGGGTCGCGGGGAGACCGGAGGGGCCGCGGGGAGACCGGAGGGGTCGCGGGGAGACCGGAGGGGCCGCGGGGAGACCGGAGGGCCGCGGGGAGACCGGAGGGGTCGCGGGGAGACCGGAGGGGTCGCGGGGAGACCGTTAGAGACACGGGGAGACCGTTAGAGACACGGAGAGACCAGAGGGACACGGGGAGACCGGGGGGCCGCGGGGGACACCGTCAAGGACACGGGGTAGACCGTTAGAGACATGGGGAGACCAGAGGGACACGGGGAGACCAGAGGAACCCGTATATCTTGGGTTCATCGTCTCGATTAAAGTACACGATACCCATTGACAATGCATTATCCAGACCTGTTACATATAGGGCATTTAGCAGACGCCTTTACCCAAAGCGACTTACAATAAGTACATTTGTCTTTAGAAAGAGGAGCAACAATATATCTCTGTCGGTGCAGTGAGGATGTTCATAGAACCAAGTGCCAAGCACTAACCATCACTAGGTTAACCCATTCCCCGTATACAACAAAGATAGCGAGGATAAGATGATACACAACTAAGTTCGATAACTAAGTACGACATACATACGACATAAGTGCGTACATTAAGTGCGAGGACGTACAACACATAACAAGTAAGAGGGGAGGGACAGGGTGTCGCCGACATGCGAGTCCTTCAGCTAGCCTTGTGGATCACCTTTGGGTGTCTCAGCTGTCTCAGCAGACACCACTGCCTCAGTCGATATCGGAAATGTTGTGAGTCACGTTCATTTTTAGAGCCCTTTAAAACAACAGCTGGCCAAAGTGCTGAACAAATCAACTATCCAGACATAAACACACAAATAACATAAAAACTATTTAAAGCACAAAAAGCCATTACGTTTATATGGAGTTAAATGCAAGAAAAAATAAATAAGTTTTTAGGAGGGCTTTGAAAATGTGTGTGTGTGTGTGTAGGCAGCCTCCTCTTTTAACAGTAGCCTAATCCACCCTATTTGGGTATGAATAATGTTACCTTACCTTTAGGGATCGACCGATATGGATTTTTTAGGGCTGATGGCGATTTATTTTTCATCAGCCTTAGCCGATTGCCGATACGGGCAGATGCTTTTGTGAGCTGATATTTGGAGCCCATGCTGCTTTTGCTCCCTCACGTTACATCATAAATAGGACGCCAAATCTAGTCCGGCTGATATATCGGTCGATCACTGCTTCCCTTCCCTTCCCCCTGAAGCTACCTGGTTCTGGACGAGGCGGACCGCATGCTGGACATGGGCTTTGAGCCCCAGATCCGCCGCATCGTGGAGCAGGACACCATGCCCTCCAAGGGCCTGCGTCAGACCATGATGTTCAGCGCCACCTTCCCCAAGGAGATCCAGGTACGTAGGGGCTAGGGGGCTGCTCCACTGTGGGGGAGAAAAAACAACATCCCGATAGGTTTGGTCAATGTTGAAATCCCAATTTATTTTTTAAGTTTGAAAACGTGATGCGTTTATTCAGCATTTCTCTCCACAAAGATACACTTTGTAACTGAGAACTTTGAAACTTCCCCTTAAAAACAAGTGTGTGTGTGTGTGTGTGTGTGTGTGTGTGTGTGTGTGTGTGTGTGTGTGTGTGTGTGTGTGTGTGTGTGTGTGTGTGTGTGTGTGTGTGTGTGTGTGTGTGTGTGTGTGTGTGTGTGTGTGTGTGTGTGTGTGTGGTTTCAACTCGATTATATTAGTTTGGTGATCGTTAGTTTGGTGAAAAATCGAAAGCACGATCAAAATTTGATTAAATGCCCTAATATTCTGTATCATTAGGTGAGTGCTGCATGAATTGCTCAACTATGGTTCTTAAGTTTTATTCTTTCTTTCTTTATTATTCTCTACAAACTTTGCGACCTTTCTCCTTCCTCAATTTTTCACCTAGAGACTCCATTCCTATTTTACAATGTCCTTTATCCTTTTTCAAAGTCACCATTTAAGTTCCATGTCGGTTTGTATTCAGTTAGTCTAATTGATTTACACTGAGGCTAGAGCGTGAGGGCGTGCTGGCAGTGTTGCCATATTGGGCATTTTGCTCGCTTAATTTGACTACTTTTAACAACGTTAAAAAATTGTATCTGAAATATACAATTTCAGATGTTATTTGTTAAAAAATAAATAATGGCGGGATTATTATTCCAGCTTTTGTAACGATGTATTTCAGCACTTTGCTTCTTCAGGTAATGTAATTCTGCGTCAGTCAGTTTTCGACTTCAGCCTCCAGGTGCACGGGCATTGCAATACATTTGACATTTCAGATTCTTCAGTTCAATTCATTTTGCATTTCTGCATTTTTAACAATGCTTTGCGCTTTTCTTTCAGCTGTCACTTTATTTGTTTCCAAACAGTACTTTTTTTTTTTAAATGTGTGCATGTTTACATTGTTTACTCCATTTAGACTTTTAAACTGTTCTTATCCCTGCACTTGATTTAAGCCATGCAACGTTTCTTTACATCTTAATCTATTTGGCTTTATTAAAACATATTTTCAACCTCACTTTGTACTACAGCACCACCCATTTTCTGCAGGAGATCCATTTTCTAGTTTAGCTAGGTGTTGGAATCGGTATCGAGAGCAGAAAATGTATGGGAACATCTCTCATCCGTGTACCGTCTACACTTCAATAAGAACAAGTGCTACTAGTAGTTACAATAGTATATACTCCGTATCTGCCGATACTCAAGTTCAGGAATCGTTATCGGGACGGAAAAAAAATGGTATCGGGACATCTCTAGTCCGTTTGGCGTCTACCTGACGGCGGGGCCGTGTGCTAAAACGTGGCTTCTCTGTTTCAGATCCTCGCCAGGGACTTCCTCGAGGACTACATCTTCCTGGCGGTGGGACGGGTCGGCTCCACCTCTGAGAACATCACCCAGAAGGTGGTGTGGGTGGAGGAGAGCGACAAGCGGTCCTTCCTGCTCGACCTCCTCAACGCCACAGGTACGCAAGGGCCGACCTCCTCGGGCACAACGCCAACGTTTGCGACTGTATTGTTGTGGTATGTGTGGTCTTGCTGCAAACTAATTGCCCGCTTGGGGTAAAGGAATAAAACTGAACTGAACTGCAACGTTTGCAATGCCGACCCCTGCCGATTGTCAGGGTGTGTCCGAGTTGCAAAGTGGGGATAAATCCCCCAGCTTTCTTCCTGCGTTTCACCACGGCATGCCCCCATTCCGTCGGTCCCACTCGGGATTCTTAGTTAGTTAGCTAGCTTTGGCTCCTAGGGTTAAGCTAACCCTATAACCGATAGTTAGTCAGCTAGTCCTCCTAGGATTAGGGTAGCCAGCTAGTTTGTTCTCCTAGTTGTGCGAGTCTGGGGAAGAGCTTACTAGCTAACTAACCAAGAGCTATCACAATCACTAAGCGATGGCTCTTAGTTAGTTGGCTAGTTAGTTGAATCTTGGAAAGAACAATCTCTGAGTGATCAGATTTTTTTAAATTAAGGCCTCAAGAAATATTTACTCTATATATATTATATATATCTCATTTACTAATTAAAAGGTCTTCAGATGGACTCTAACCACAATGTATACATCCTAAGGAATTGATCACTCAGCAGCCCTTGAGCAAGGCATTTTTCGGGGAATACCCCTTGCTAGGTTAGTTCATCTCTTCTAGGCATTTTGTAGCAAAGCATATTAGGTCAATGTTGCTAATTTAGTTTTTCCTTTTGCGTCCACATTGACCATAATTATCAGGGAAGCAAAACTATTCATTACAATAGCCTTTAATGCTACAGGGAATGCATCAAATGATATCAAATGATGTTCGTCGTTTAAAACAACACGTAAATATGAAATCCAACATTCGGTAACGTCTCTTCAATCATTCAACTTGCTCACCAGCCAGCTTGGACCGTAGCACTGTGCTAGGAGTTCATCCAATCATTACCTCTGGAGCAGCCTTATCAAACAGAGGCTTGCCTTTTGTTGTGTACATATCTCTGCAAAGGTTTTATCAAAGAAAAAAAGATATCGGATAAGACAAAATGCAGAAAAATCGAAAAACAATAAAAAACAGAAAAATCTGAAAGAATTTGGAAACCGCGGTACCCCGAGATGCAGGTCACTTTCGTCCGCTCGCAAGCACAGTGGTCTCCTCGCCCTGCATGGTGTATTACTGTAGAGATGTCCCTGCTGCATCCCCTCTCCGCCTAGTGTATTACAGTGTTGGTGTGCTGGTGTGGTTTGACATGTGGATGGTTTTGTTCTCTAAGTGATCCCCAGCGAGATACAGGACAATACAGGAGAGACCATAGAAAAGCCCGGTAAGAGCCCCCTGCCCCACAATTTTTCTTCTCTCCTCCTCCCTTCCATTCCATACTTAAATCTTTTTTAATTGTAAAGTTTACTTTTTTGAAGTTAGCTTGTTTTTAAGTTGTTTTTATTTTTGTCTCGAGGGGTCGCACACCGGTTTTACCCGTGGGACGACACACTGCACTCTCTCCACATTATGGAGACGGTGGCTTTTCCAACGGCGTGAACCTCCCTCCCCCCCCCCGGGCGCCATTTACCCCTTAACGATTCCCTAAAGCGTCCTCCACTCACTTTGTCGCCGCGCCCCCGTGTGTGACCCCACTTTAGTCGCTTGCTCTATCAAAGGTGTTGAGTCTTTTTTTTTTTTTTTTTGTCGTCCCTTTTGAATTCTTAAAAGGTGACGTATTACACCACCAGGTGTGAGTGTGATCGGCCGTTACAAGACGTTGCGAGAATCTGCCTCTTCTGACATCACAAGTGGGCGTGTCCACCTTCTAGGTGGACACGCCCACTTGTGATGTCAGAAGAGGCAGATTCTCAAAACGGCTTGTATAGCGGCTAATGCCTGGTGGTGGTGTAATATGTCACCTTTTTAAGTTTTATTTTGTTTGCCGTACACCCCCCCTCCCCCCCCATTTGGGATGCATCTGCTCATAGGGGCCGTCGTTGTCATCCTTTCCCGGAGTCACTTATTATTTATATTTTTTGTCTTGAGCAATCTCCTGCGTCCGACTCATCTTATTTTGGTTAAGCATTGTGGTTTTGAAGACGATTCAGTTGTGTGCTTTCGTTTTCCGTTCCGCCTGCTCAGGCCATCGTTATCCATACCCCCTCCCCCACCACCAACTGTGATGTACCATGTCAAAATGTACTGCCTGGGGCCATGTTGTCCTCTGAATACTGCTGGGTGGTCTACCCTTGTGAGTGTGGTCCCGACGTAGCCCCCGGGTAATGAGGAAGGGACCGTGCACCTCCCCCAAACTCTACACAACACCAACCCCACCCCCGTGCTCACTTTCCATCCCTGGCTGCACCTTTCCTTGTCCTGTTTTGTCTGTCATTTTGAAACGGTGAAGTCGTCACCCGCGTTGGGCTACCCGTAGTGGCCGTCCACGCGGGCAGCGTTTCCTCTTGACATGGCCATAGATGTATATATACTGACTAGATACTGCCTGGGCTGCGCTGTTCAGTGGAACGTATGCGTCAATACCGCCTCCATCTTGCCGTGGGGTAGCCACCCAAAAAAAACAAACCAGAGACCAACCCCTGCTTGAAGATTGCTTAAAAATTGAAGCCATTTAGAGTGATTTTGAGTGTGTAAGGACCTCTGTTCCATCAGCATTCATTCAGGTGGGTGGTTACCCCGCGACAAGATGGCGGCATTGTTGACGCATGCTCAGAAGCCGAATGATATCTAGTCAGTTTATATATCTATGTGACATAGCGATGTAATTGTGCTCGGTTCAACATCATGTTTTCAACAGATGCGCACCTCATGTGTTGAACCACATGTGGTACGCTACCGTTCAAAAGTTTGGGGTCACTTAGAAATGTCCTTTATTTTTTTAAAGAAAAGTACTGTTTATTTTAATGAAGATAACGGTAATAAGAAAGTCTGGACATTGTTAATGTGGTAAAGGACGGATTTTATCTGTAAACGGCTGATTTTGAAAGGAATACCTACACAGGTAGATACAGAGGCCCATTTCCAGCCACCATCACTCCTGTGTTCTAATGATAAATATTTTTTATCACGTTAAAAGACGATTGTGCGCAATTGTGTTAGAAAACGATTGTGTAAAAGTGTTAGTTTTCTTGGAAAACATGAGACCACCAACCTTTTGAACGGAAGTGTAAGTGTGTAGCAAATGTCCGTGCGGCACGCCCTGATTGGTCAAGGAGCAACAGGTGTGCAGCTTTCCAGCGTCCAATCAGACTCCGCCAGGTGTGGCTGCTCAAACCAGCCATCGTCTACTCAAAGTCCAACATAGTAATGTGGCACTAAATAACAAAAGGCAAAATCAAAGTCTGAAACTCTTAAGACTTTAATTAATTCAGATATCAAGGAGTTTATATTTACTTGTAACTGATTTCCATCAAAAATGCAGCTAATGCACTAGTCAGTTAGCTGTTTAATTGCTGAGAGATTGAAAGCGAGAGAGAAAAAAAGGGAAAGAGTGCCAGAGACGAGAGAGACAGAGCACACCCTAGAGTACAACAAATGTTATGACGTGATGGGACTGTTGGCATTAGTTGTAGTGAGGCCATTTGAGTTGAGTAGCTCTTGCTGAGCGCATCAATTCACGATGTTGTACATGATTTAAACTGAAGCGACGTTTGCATATTCATCAAAATAATTGACTCCCTGTCCAGCTCATAGCTCGGCCACGCGTAGCGCTGCTAGATTATGGAAAAAAAAAATCATAATCACGATTATTTTGGTCAATGTTGACATCACGATTATTCAAACGATTTTTTTTCAGTTTGGAAACATGATGCGTTTATTCAGCATTTAACTGTTTAACTAAGAAGAATTTTCCCTTAAAAAAACCCCCAAAATGCCAAAATAGAAACATTTTGAATAAAAAAGAACGCACAATTTTATATCCTGCTGTCCTGCAAATTAATGTTAAAAAAAATATATAATAATAATAAAGAAATTAAACTAGATTATATTAGTTTCAGTTTGTAGATCGATCAACCGAAAAAACTAAATCATAATCAAATACTGTTTAATCGCCCAGCCCTCGCCGTACGACCCTGGGGTCATCGTCAGCCTCCACCCCCCAATACCCTCTGAGTGCCACTTCACACACATACAGTACCCCCGGTCCACAGCCCCAAAACACCTCACTATAGAGGCGGCATGAGCTCAGGAGGTTGGCTGGTAACCGCAAGGGTGCTAGTTCGATCCCTGGCTCCTCCTCGCTGAAGCTCCCCGACGAGCTGCCTGTCGCCTAGCATGGTTGACCACGCCGTCGTTGTGAGTGTTCGTAAATGGGTGTATGTGTGCGTGAATGAGTGTGTGAATATGTGAACTAATGTGTGTGTGAATGGGTGAATGTTTATATATCTAATAAATAAATGCAGTGCAGTCATTATCCCCTCGCTCCATCCCCAGGGAAGGACTCCCTGACGCTGGTGTTCGTTGAGACCAAGAAGGGCGCCGACGCCCTGGAGGACTTCCTGTACCGCGAGGGCTACGCCTGCACCAGTATCCACGGCGACCGGTCCCAGCGCGACCGCGAGGAGGCGCTGCACCAGTTCCGCTCCGGACGCTGCCCCATCCTGGTGGCCACCGCGGTAAGGCCGCCCCTTAAGCACCCCCGGACGGGGGGGGCTTCTCAGGCCTTGGACCCCTTGGCTGACTGTGATGACAGTGTAGAGAGGAACCCCAAGTTATACATTGTAAAAGAATGATCTTATTGAACCAGTAACCACCCCCCCCCCCCCCCTTCTTGTGTCCGTCCCGTGTGCAGGTGGCGGCCCGAGGCCTGGACATCTCCAACGTGAAGCATGTCATCAACTTCGACCTGCCCAGTGACATCGAGGAGTACGTCCACCGCATCGGGCGTACGGGCCGCGTGGGGAACCTGGGTAAACTACGACACATCTACACTCACGTGCTGAATGTTGTTGGTGTGATGTGTTTGTTGCTTGATTGTGTATTGTGTGTGCGTGTGTGTGTGTGTGTGTGTGTGTTAATATATTAAAAATATTATCATAATCACGATTATTTCGGTCAATGTTGAAATCACGATTGTTTTTGAATGAGTTTGAAAACGTGATGCGTTTATTCAGTATTTTGCCCCTAAAAGAAACACGCTTAACTGCGAATTATGAAATTTCCCCCCAAAAAAAGACACAAAATGCTCATAGAAAATGGTAATTAAAAAATATTTTACAAAAAAATGTATCGAGCTGTTCTGTAATTCCTGTAAAACATTTATGATGATATTATGAAGAAAATAGGGCTGTCAAATTAAAGCGTTCATTTTGATTAATTAATCACAGAAAAAGTAACGCGTTAAAAAATGAACGCAGATGAACCGTGCTTCTGTAGTGCCCTTTGACCCGGTGCGTCATTTGCGTTACAAAATGGAGGCAGATGAGAAGACGCTGCTCGGCCCCATGAAGGGAAAATTCAAGTTTAAACGACTCCCAGACGGAACTGTAGATAACACCGTTATCTGCAATCTTTAGTAAGGAATTGTCCTATCACCGGAGTTCATCAACCCTTAAATATCACCTCAACGCAAAACGTTTGGTAGCAAGCTCGCAGGTACGAGCTGCCACAGCCCCTGAAGCTGGCGCTAGCAGGCAGCCTCGCCAAGACACACTCGACCAGTCTATTATTCACTGAATCACTCATCTGCCATAATTGACTTGAATCAAATTATTTTGAAATACTTTCTCGGAAAATGTAAGTATGCGATTAATTTAGATTAATTAATCACCGAGGCTGTAATTAATTAGATTTTTTTTTTAATCGCTTGACAGCCCT
The DNA here is from genome assembly GCA_900291075.1 of Melanogrammus aeglefinus. Taxonomy (NCBI): domain Eukaryota; kingdom Metazoa; phylum Chordata; class Actinopteri; order Gadiformes; family Gadidae; genus Melanogrammus; species Melanogrammus aeglefinus. The sequence goes on from OLKM01001710.1 coordinate 33,071, forward strand.
AGAAGAAAACTAAAAAAAGAAAAGAAAGAAGTTTGTCCAAAAAGTCGTCAACCTAGGATCGCTTTTTGTGCAAGGATCTCCTCCGAACTGGTGAAGCGTCTTTTAAACAAAAACCTCATCCCGTGCTTGCCCCCTCCGCTAGGTCTGGCGACGTCGTTCTTCAACGACAAGAACGGCAACATCACGAAGGACCTCCTGGACATCCTGGTGGAGGCCAAGCAGGAGGTGCCGTCCTGGCTGGAGAGCCTCGCCTACGAGCACCAGCACAAGAGCACCGGCCGCGGCCGCTCCAAGAGGTACACGCAGGAAGGAGAAAGGTCCGGGATGTCTTCCCCAACGTTGGAACACTTTATAAACGTTTACCGAGGGTTTCTCTCAGTCATCGTAAATTTCGGATTTTTACGATACATTGTAAACAATAAACATCCACTTCAAGTTAAGGAGTTGAGTTAAGTTAAGGAGCAGAGGAAGAGCCTTGCCCCGCTGTCGCTGTTGTTCTGCTCAGACCACACTCAGGACGCCAGCCTTTGTTAGGATGCCTGCGTTAATCAAAGGCCTATATTCTCCGATAGGTCCAGTTACCGTTCTGCTGGACAGGTTCCCAGGTGGGTCGGAGCAGTTGGTACTGTTCTCTGGTGTATGGGGTTACGTATCGGGTCTGGGTTCCACCTTTTCTAGTGGATTGGGTTAAGTGTTGGTTCTGATGGACACTTTCTCTGGTGGATTTGGTTAAGTATCGGTTCTGTGTTCCACGTCTTCCCGTGGATTGGGTTAAGTATCGGTTCTGTGTTCCACGTCTTCCCGTGGATTGGGTTAAGTATCGGTTCTGTGTTCCACGTTTTCCGGTGGATTGGGTTAAGTGTTGGTTCTGATGGACATCTTTTCTGGTGGATTGGGTGAAGTGTTCTGTCCCCCTGGTTCTCCGGCTAAGTGTCGGTTCTCTCCCCCAGGTTCTCCGGTGGGTTCGCCGCCAGGGACTACCGCCAGACCAGCGCCGCCAGTAACCCCGGGGGCTTTGGTGGTCGCGGCGGTGGCCGCAACCAATCGGTGCACGGAGGGAACCGCGGATTCGGAGGAGGTAAGTGGAAGGATTCACATCTACATTTAAAGGTGACATATGGCATTAACCATCATCAATCTATGACGGATAGATGAGCAGCGTTTGCTACGGTCCACTGGGTAGGCTGGCAGACTGATCTATCCGTCACACATCTAGGGGGACACGCCCACTTGTGATGTCAGAAGAGGCAGGTTTCCAAAACGTCTTGTAACAGCCGATCACACTCGCACCTGGTGGGGTGATCTGTCACCTTTAAGGTGTTTAGCAGATGCTTACATCCAAAGAGACACGAGAGATTTGTCAGGAGAAAGAGAAACATATCTGTGGGTACCGTAAGGATGTTCATAGAACCAAGTGCCAAGCACTAACAATCACTAGGTTAACCCATTCACCGCACACAACAAAGATAAGGTAACATGCAACGCAACGAAGTACAATAATAACTAAGTGACACACAATAAGTGTGTACTGTACATTAAGTGGCATGACCTACAAACACACAATAAGTGTGTACATTCAGGGCCAGGACGTACAAACGAGGCATGGATCAGGTCAGTCTGTGCCAAGATGTTTTCCACCTTATTGGTTGTGGTCCTAACTGTGTGTGTGTGTGTGTGTGTGTTCTCTTTCTTCCCTAGGGGGCTTCGGGAACTTCTACAGCAGCGACGGCTACGGGGGCAACTACTCCCACTCCCAGGTGGACTGGTGGGGCAACTAAACGCCTCCCCCCAAATGACCCTTGACCCCTCCCCCTTTGTCTGTCGTCGTCGTCCTCTTACTCTCACCTTACCCTCCTCTAGTGGTTTATTTGTTTTCGTTCCACAGCATGCTCCCCCCCGTGCGAATGTTGTGCCCCCCCCCCTTTTTAGATCCTCTTCCTCGTCCAGCACCCCCCCCCCACCCCCCTCCTCCCATTACAGAGTCCACAGCCCTAAACGGATCCCACACAATAGTCAGTTGTTTTTCATGGGACTTTGTGTCTTTGATCGCTTGCTAGCCCCGCCCCCTCAACCCCCACCCCTTCAGCTTCTGGTGCGCTTGGGTTCATCCTCACCGTGGCGAACGCTGGGGACTCCATACGGAGAGTCTTGAGTCGTCGTGTTTTTTTTCGTTCCCAAAAGTGGAGTTAAAAAAAATATAATAATAATTAAAACTCGGGTTTCCCCTTAAACACCGCTCAGGGGGAACCGCACAGCGGGAGGGAGGTATGACCTCAAGTTCAGAAAACCTTTGGGTCGAGGTGACCCCCGTAGTGCTCACTCCCCCCCCCCCCCTCCCCAAAGCTGTTGACCGATGACCTTCAACCCCCCCCTTTTGTAGCTGTCACTCACCGCCTCCCCTGACTTCAGCGTATGACCAGCCTGTGTTTCCCAGATCCACACTTACTTAACTCCCTTAATCCACGGCTCGGCATTCAAAGGCATGACGCCAGATCCCCCCCCACCCCCCTCACCCCCCCCCCCCCCCCCTCCCTGGGACTACTTTAAGTTCTTAAGTTCTTTTTAAGTGTCAATGTGTGACCGTGTGTGCACTGGCATGGCTGTTTTCATAGGTCACCCAGCCCAGCCACCAGTAGTCGTCACGCAGCGTTTAAAAGAGAGCTTTCAGTGTTTTCGTCGTTTATGCGATCCCATGAAACTGGCCGTTTTCTCTTGGCCATGCGACAGACAGGCAGTAAGAGTATCCTAGCAGAGTTTTCATTTTTTTGGATAGAAAGGCAGAAATTTGATTGGCAGGTGTGCCGGCGAGACACGATGGTTGTTTCTCGACGACAAACTGTGGTAAAGTCGGGAACTTGTGCACTTTTAAATTCCACCCGCTCAGAAATGCATTTTTGTCTTTGCTGCAAAAAACAATGGAGCATTTGTTTGTGTACTGTGCCTCCGAGAAACAGAACGGTATCTCCTGCAATTGTTTTTCTTTGTTTTAATTGCCTGAATATACATATATAAATATAAATAAATATATATATATATATATGTGTATAAAACCGGCGACCAACTTTTTAGCCCGCTGTGACTCAAATATGTCTTTAATATCATGTTTTGGTGAACATGTTTTGTGAATTTCTATTTGGAAGGAAAAACCCAACTAGAACTAAATCAAACCTTGGCAAACAACCTAAAAAATCGTTCGTCTATAGAAGTCAATCGCAGGGTCTCATTGACACGCCATATCCCAAAAGCATCTTATCGGCGTCGCTGTGTTCAACCCCGCGTTGCCGAAGGGCCAGTACCAGTCTGTCGAACCCGCTTACACACAAGTGTGCGCGCGTGTGTGCGTTTGAAATTGAAATGTCAAATTCCACGCACTGCATCCTGCTTTTGGGGATGCCAAGATTGCATCCGAAGTTTGTGTGAAGCGAAACAACCATTGATGAAAAGGTGTCAATGTGTTCATGTTAGATACAGGACATGTCACGGCATCGCAACAGCCCGTGGACCATGCTGTGTATCTTTTTAATTTTACGACATTTTCCACGAAAGGTACTGGTTGCGGGACAGTTGAGGCGACGGCAGAGGGGTAACATGCTTTTGGGAAGGCACGCCCTGTTTCGAGGTGACCTAAGTGTCACACCGTGAGCTCTGGGGGTTCAGGGGGGCAACATCGGGGTTTCCCAAAGCCATTCCGACCACTAAATCGGAATAAAAAAAAAAAATATGCATTTGATTTTTTCGGAAAAAAACTGACAATTTCTTTTCTCTGAAAAAATCAATTGGATGTGCAGACACAATGTGAAGCTGTACACTGGGTTTACCAGCCTTTTGACCCCCAGAAATAGAAAGTGGTGGAACCCGCATTGCTACCAGCCGAAAATCGAAAACGAGAATCTGAGCTTTCGGTCCGTGGGTGAGCTCAGTGGCCCCCGATTGGCTTTGGGAAACTGATCCTTTGTCGCAACGACTGCAGACGGGAAAACCTATTTCCGCTGTCGATGTTTTAAAGAAGCCCCCTTGTCCGCCAAAAGTCTCCTATTTCAAAGGGGGACACACAAAGCAAATCATTTCAAAAGAGTTCAATTTATTTCTTGCTCACTCTATCCTGGAGAGTCTAGTATGAAGAAGTCTTCTCTAAAAAAAACCAAGCCGTTCGAAGTTTATCCATTTGGTTCCCTGGAGGTGATAAAAAGTGGAGTGGGGGATGGGCGTGTTACGACGAGGCATCACTAGCCAGTGGCGCTGGACACCACTAGCATCGGCTTTGTATAGAAGTCGAGTTAAACGTCTGAGCGTCACGCCCGGGAAGCCAAGCTAGTTCTGTCCGGGCGATATATCGGAGGCTAGGTTTTAGTCTCTTTAACCCTGACACGAAGTCCATTCCCGCTTCTAAAATGTTTTTTTTTTCCGAGCAGCAGAAGTCAAAATGTACAGTCTGTACGATTTAAGTTTAAAAATTAAAACAACGTACATTTTGTATTTATTTATATTTTTTTTAAACAGGGCCTCGTTTTTTCGGGTATTCGGGGGGTGAGACGCTCCTATTCTCGTACGTGATTTAGGATTTACGACATCTGTGGTAAATTTGTGCAAATGTCTGCAAATGAGATGCGTGCCGTTTTTGGTGAATCTTGTTTTGCGATACAATTTGTTGTTTTCCTCGGGTCAAAGAAGGATATAGTTTTACAAAATCAAATGTTAAAAAAGGGGGTATTTTCCCTTATTAAAATAGTCCCAGTGAGGAAGATTCTTTACTGGTAACACACGCGAGGTCCTGTCGTTCTACTTCCCTTAATTTTTTGCACATCGGCTTTGAGAGACAAAACAAGGCAAGTTAACGTATGCAAGTGTTATTGTTTTTTGGTCAAGAAGTAAACATAAAATTCTGCAGTTTAGCAGAAATGAAATATTCCTCTACAGGCTTTTATTTAGCTAATTCAGGTCTCTTTCTCAATTGTTGTGTACTCCATATATTTTTTTTAAACATCGATTTTCACTACCCCTGACAGACATAAGCTGTAAAACGTGGCAGCCTAACAAAAAATTTAATTTATTAAAGTTTCAAGCAGAGGTCATGTACACGCCAGAATAATCAACAGCAATAGTGATTTAAATCATTTTTCTCAAGTTATTAGACTCCTAGGATGGCTGGTTTGCATTGTTAAGAAACTGAAGAACCACACACCCACGTGTAACTAGAACTGTCAAAACGGGACAACGTCTCACTGGTATTGTCTTAATTGAATTAGAATTTTTTGTTCAGAGCCCCTCTATAGTCTTTAGGCCATGGTTACAGCATTGAATACCTGAGAAGACCTCCAAACCCCTCACAACTCGAGGGAGGGGCAGCCCTGTGGAATCTCTTTAGTCAAGTCAGTGGCGAGGGCATTAATATGATCCCATCGGGGAACTCAACTCTGAGGCAGTGGAATCGCGAGCCGAGACTTTTCTGGACCTTGAGCAACTAGGGAGGTGTTTTTTTTTTTACGTGGGAACGCTTGTGCTCATTGATATGTTCGGGGTCTTGCCTGCGAGTTCAGGGCGTCTCTGGCTGTGTTCTGTGGCAACGTTGGCCACTGACTTAGGTTGCTTCGGGAAATCGTTTGTCAGAAACATATCAGTTTCCCTTACAATGGGACAACTGAATCCGTTTCCCCTCAAGACGATTAGAAAGCAGAGTACTGTGGCAGCATCAGTTACGTGACACCAAATGTAGTTTGTCTCCCCACCGTTTAGACGATTGGTTTTTATGTTGGAAAGTCTTAAAATTGGTTGAGTGCCAAAAATCCAGACAGTTCTCAGTTGGACCCAAACGCAAACTTTGATGTAAGAAAAAGAAATTGGTTTTTATACCTGCTGGCAGTTTGTGACCATTTTGTTGCTGATGTTCATTTTTTTCTACATTTAAAATAAGGTATTTGGTGAGGATAGCATATGAGCGGAGGGTGTTCCAGCCCGCATGCTTTTCAGGCATCAGTGTGTTGTTTTTGTATTTGTTACAAGAGGATGTTGTGAGCGGTTCTCTTTGAAACTCAACGTGCCGGCAAGGAGCATTCAGTCAAAAGAAGCATTCCGTAAAGATCGTAGAGTTGTTTCCTCAACAGATTCCGCAGAGTCGCCGAGTTGTTTCCTCAACAGATTCCGCAGAGTCGCCGAGTTTTACACGTGGACAGATTCCGAAAAGACGTAGACTTTTACGCCGCGACAGATTCCGCAAAGTTGTAGGTCCTTACGGAACGGAGTGAACCCTGCTCCCTTCGGTGATGTAACGAGCCGTTAAAAGTTGACCTCCCTCCGCCTTGAGTAGCAACACAACACAATGACCTTTTGGAGCAGAGCACTGATTCTTCGGACACTCCCCCTTTTTATTAGCAAGAGTTCTGTTTTCAAGACGGGGGGGCCTTCTCCTGGGTTTACATGGCTAGGGTTGTGTCTGAACGAACCCCACACTTACTGTGAGACCTGCGCAGTGCCTTGATCTTATCGAATTCCAACATCTTCCACCTGAGCCCCCCTGTCGACGCATGTTGCCCTCCCCGAGTCAGTAACGAGGACCCTGTGAAGCTCAAGAAGAGACCGTATACCCCACGAACTCGGACCATGAAGACGACGTCGTCGCACACACAAGCAGATTTGTAAATAGATAATTTTGTACATGCACCTCGACCAATGCTCTCCCCTCTCCCCCCTCCACTCCGAGAGGGGAAGTCCACACACCTTTATCCCCGGAGGAGGTCGTTCACGGGGTCAATCACCCTGGAACGTTTTTCCCCAACGTTTTGACGCATTAAATTTGGTGACGGCCCTTACCAAGCAGGGGGCCCTGATTAGACGTCGCCCAGTTAAACAGCGGTGTTCCCCCACACACCCCTTGTTTTATATCCCCTGCACACGGTCGTTCTATAGTCCTGTTCCCTGCACTGTCCGCACAGTCCTACACACAGCGGTTTCCACATAGTCAAACACGGCAGTGTTGGCCTTTCACAGCCGTGGTTCAACAGTCCTGCAGGGTCCAGAGTCCTGTACACGGCAGTGTTGGCCTTTCTCAGCCATAGTCCTGTACACAGAGGGGTTCTCCATAGCCGTACACAGTCGAGGTGCTACGCTTCTTGTAGCCCAGCGGTTAGCGGTCCCCCCCTAACACCCCGCCACCCCGATTTACATGTGGTTGACGGAACTTTTAAATCCACCCCTGATTTTCTGATGCGCTGCGACACGATACTTATTTAGGTTTGTACATTCAGCTTTTACGTTCAGCAGACATTTTCTCGAGGGCATTCCCTTTGCGCCCTCAGGGGAGAGTGTGTGTGCGTGTGTGTGTGTGTCTTAAGATGACGACCACTACTGTGCGCGTTTGTTTTATTGAAGTCACAGGGTGATTGAGTGAGGAAGTGTGTGTGTGTGTGTTCAACTACAGAGTGTGTTGAACCAAACAGTGTGTGGGGGACGGGGGTTTTCAGCCGAGGCAACCGGGGGGGGGGGGTCACAGGAAGGGGTTCATGATGTGTTCATGACAGTTACAGAGGAAATTAGCATATTTGCACACAACAACAAAGACCTAGAATCTACTTCTGCTGCTAGTTTGTGTAATTTATCAAGCATTTTTGAGAAATATTTATTTTTATAAGCCTAATAAAAAAAAAAATGATATTGAAAGTCACTTGACCAAAAGACAGTTAAACAAAACACTGGCAGTTGAATGTCGAAATATCGTGGATCGTGTGAGTGGAAATTTCTATTTTTCTCGGGTAGTGTGAGCTTTTTAAATGTTAAAGAAGCGACGTGTAGGAATTTCTCGTTTCATTCATCGCTGTTTTTTGCCGCGACGTTCCTCTGGCAAGATAGCGGGAATTCCCGTTTGAAGGAATTCCGCGAGCCAGAGGACATTTTTGTTGAAAGTGTTGATGTTAGACGAATCGGTCCCAAGTGAACCGCTTATTTTTCACGTTGTCTCTTTTAAAAAAGTTGTAAAAGTTCTCAAATTTTTCCGATTTTATTTCTTTTCGATGACGGGCAGAAATTTCAATTTCAATCGCTCAAAAGGCTTTCCGATAAATCTGCTTTTTGGGGAAGCGGCTCACGGGATCCGAATTCTAGCACCAACAGCTCGGCGGTCAGTATCGACAGCGATGCGTTTGGAGAAAATCCTACAGAAGTTGCCTTTAAAGTCATATTGGACTCTCTATCGGATCTGTAAGCCTGTTCGCGTAACAGGCTGTCATTGCCAACAAATTCTGATCTGCTGGAATCAACCGTCTTTAAATCGGCGAACTAAAAAAAATCGGGACGAAACCAACAATGCCAAGGTTTGGATTAATAAAATAAAAACAAAACGTTAAGATCAAAAATGGTAAATGAGAAAAAAAATAAAAAACATAAAATAAACCAAAAAAAAGACAAAACATAACAGTACGATAAAACAATGTCCAGATTCTCTCCAGTTATTTACATTTTAATTTTTTTGGTTCATTTGAGTTGCTGTTTTTTTTTTCCCTTCCCCTACACTCTTGTGAATGTCTGGCAAGTGGCGATCTTTATAGTCTTTGTAACACAAATAAATAAACATGTGGATCTGTTGATACTTTGATGTCATTTGCATCTTTTTTGGGGGCCTTTCGTGTGTTGATGTTCGCTCATGTTAGAGCCGGGGGTTGGGCGAAGTCTACGGGAACTAGCCAAGTAACTACAGCCGGATAGCAAGCATCTAAACTATCAAAGGATAGCAAACACTCAAACTAAACTAGAATAGCAAACACACAAAGTACACCAGTAACTACAGCCGGATAGCAAACCCTGATACTACAACCGGGTATAATAGGTGAAATGTTGATCGTGACATCGTCTGCATGACTAACTCACACTATGTAGTTCTTTGAAAAATTATATTTGGAGTATCTTTTAGGATTGCCTGACCAGGTACTGGGGTTACAATTTAGCCAACTGGCTAGAAACCTTCTATGCAACACATCTACACAAAATGTTATGGCATTGACTGATAATTGTGCATGTAATGTGCACTGACAAATAAACTAATAATGAAAAAATGGCAAAGACACTACAGCGGGATAGCAAACAAACACCAGGATACATTTTGGTAGGCGTGCTCAATTAAAACGCTCAACCTAAAGCTGTTCCATGTTTTGAGTGTGTCCATCACTCACACCTGGTGGTGTAATATGTCACCTTTTTAATATTTATAAATGTCAGTCGATCAGACTTGCCCGCCCCCCCGCCTCCAGGGAGGCTCAGCACACCAAAACAAGCGCCCCCTTTGTAGATCAGTGCTTGATGTATTAGTTTACATTTTACAATTAAAAGTTTGCTTTTGAAAATGTAACATATGGGTTTGTCTTTTTTCTATTAAATTCATCAAATAACGATCAATTCTGTCACGGTTATTAATTTCTTGTTTATTTGCGTCAACCACAAACGGAATGCAAATATTTTACAGTACAAAAATAGTCTGTTTACATTGTAATCAAACTATTTGAATCAAAACCCAGATATTTCTTTCTATTCTTTATAAGTTCCCGTCAGACAATTATTCAGATAAAACTGGCCCCAAGGTTGAGACCCAAAAGTAAAATGTTCAGTTTGAACTACAAAGCATCTGTGGTCCTTAAAGGCGACAAACCGTATTGTTTGTTATGCCGTTTTGGAAATCGGACTGTTTCCAGGCGGTTCAGACCTTAAGCTCGGAGGAAAGTGCTTTGAACACTCAGTTGGGTCTGAGTTTTCGCTCAGTTTCGTTAGGAAGTGAAGCTACCCGAATCCTCCGAGATCACGTCACAACAATGGAGGCCCGTTTCATTGATAGACTAAAGTGAACTTGCAGCTAGCACCAAGAGGTGAACTTAACACCCATTCTAACAATTGCATTACGACACAATATGGATTACAATCGTAAACATCACCTGATAAATTCTCGCTCATGTTCAACAGCACAAGCAGTTCTAATTACTGATTCACCAGATTCTGCAAAGACACAGGTCCCTGTGGGAATCCATACTTGTTATGAAGTCTAGTCTCACGAACAATCTTATTTTCTGTTTTTTTGTCATAGCCTACACAATTCTGAGGGGCATTTCCTGAAGGCTCTTATTTCTGAAGAAGGGAAGGTTTACGTAAAGACACGTAAGAGCTTCAGAAACTCCGAGATGTGTGCCTAGATGTTTGTACATCCAGCACACATCGAGGTTGACACGCCCACTTGTGATGTCAAAAGAAGCAGATTTTCAAAACGGCTTGCAAAGGCTAATCACGCTCACATCTGGTGGTATAATATATTACCTTTTGGAAAAATTTATGAATATAAAAAATAAACCCTTTCTTGAATGACACATGTAGAATCGAACTTGCTGCTTTTTTTGAGTTGAGTCAGACAAAGCTCATCTTCCTTCTGATGAAGTAAGAAACACTGAATCATGAATCAGAGGGGATCATTGCCGGTCCAGTTCCCCCGGTCTTCGGACTCGCCCGGCCAGAAGTCCGGGTTGCCTTTGTACCACTCGACTGGAAGAGAGGGGACGAAACAACGTTTTAAAAGCGGACGGAGATCCACGATGGCCCACAGTATGAATGCCCTTGTCCCGGTACTCATCGGACAGTGAGAGGGAGAGGGGTGGTGTTATGCGTTGCTGCTGTAACCGAGCTACCATTGACACGCAATCTCAGCTCGACTATAAATCAATCCATCTCTCTTCCCATAGTCTGTCTTCAAGATAGAAGCTATTCAACACTCTATTGCCACATTCAACCAAAAGTGGGACGGTTAGGGTGGGAGTCCTGGTGACCTTTGACCTGTGAGTGACCGAACCTCCTGGTGACCTTTCATCTGTGCGTTACCTGTCCTCCTGGTGACCTTTGACCTGTGAGTTACCTGTCCTGATGGGGGGGGGGTGTGTGCTGGTGACCTTTGACCTGTGAGTAACCTGACCCCCTGGTGACCTTTGACCTGTGAGTGACCTGTCCTGATTGGGGGGGTGCTGGTGACCTTTGACCTGTGAGTGACCTGACCCCCTGGTGACCTTTGACCTGTGAGTGACCTGACCCCCTGGTGACCTTTGACCTGTGAGTTACCTGTCCTGCGGAGCCCCTCCGTCCAGGGGACCCTCGGGCTCCAGCCGAGCCCCCGGAGCTTCTCGCTGCTCATTGGGTAGCGGAGCTCCACCCGCGGCCTGGTCGGGGAGGTCAGAGGTCAGAGTGGGAACGTGTGGGTGATAGCTAACCCTAACTCTACTAACGCTGCTGATTCACTGCGCCCCATTGGTTGGAACCTAAGCCAATCAGAGTGCGGTTTACATTCCATAATCACTATCCGCCCAAGCCATCCATTTGACTTCGGCAGATATAAGATAAGATTAGATATCCTTCATTCATCCCAAATGAATATTCTTCTGTCCTAACTAAAGGGGGGGGGTCATTATATATACATTATGCTATGGGGTTGAGTCAGTCTGATTGGCTTAGGATATAGCCAATGAGGTACTGTGGATCAGGAGGGTAGGGTTTGATTAGATATCACAATTTGGCCAAAATAGGACTACGGCAATCATGCTATGAGGCTAACCATATGTATGGAAGCACTGCTTCTCCACAAACCAGGGAAAGAAGGGGTTCAGACCTCCACCCAACATTCCTGAGTCTTTCCCGAGCGTTCATTAGCCGACTTTGATATGTTTTAACAAAAAATAATCTCCGGAAAAAATATTTACAGGAAGTTTTTCCAAATAACAACCACGAAAACTAAAAGAAGCAAATAAAATAACTTGTAAAAAATAACTGCTCGGTATTGGAAAATAAATCATAGTCACGATTATTTTGGTTAAAACCTGATTGTCCAAAATTGCATTTATTCAGCATTTCTCTCCGAAATAAGAAAAATTGAACAAAGATGTATCCAGCTGTTGCAATTTCTATAAAACATTTAATGAATATAATATACTTTTACGTTTACCGGTATTATATAATTATATTAGTTAGATCGTGTGACCCAGAAATCGCAATAAAATCACATCCATCACTTGAATAGTTTGCACTCACTGCCACGTGTTATTCGATTAGATTAGATTAGATACAGCTTTATTAATCCCCTTAGGAGAAATTAGTTTGTTGCAACAGCCCAGCAGCAGTGGAAAAACACTGGATAAAGAAATACAATAAAAACAGAAGTTACTAATGCTAACAAAAATAGACGCTAAGGTACATGCTAAATAAGGACAAAACAAGACAAACAGAACAAACGGGGAAAACAAAAACAGCAAACAATTTGAATTATAAATGACCGCGGTGTGCCCTTTCATTATACATACCTGTCAGGCACAAAGTCAAGCCAGTCGCCCAGCTGCGTTTCCGGAACATCCTGAATCTGAAACACAGTTTAAAGACCTCATGGTGAGGTGTCACATTTCAACGTCAAGGAATCGTTAACGTTAATCTCGCGTGGGTTCTCGATTGTTGGATAGTTTTCCAGTTTTAAAGGGGATTTATTACGCCACCAGATGTGAGTGTGGTTAGCCTCTTCTGACATCATAAGTGAGTCCACCTAGTGGCAACGTTCCCTACGGTCCACCGGGTAGGCTGGTAGAATGACTTGGTAGGACGTAGGAGACATAGGGAACGAGGACGTATGACAGTAAAAAAAGAATAGTGAACGAGGAGGTAGGAGACATAGTGAACGAGGAGGTAGGAGACATAGTTAACGAGGACGTATGACAGTAAAAAAAGAATAGTGAACGAGGACGTAGGAGGCCTAGTGAACGAGGTGGTTACCGTGGTAACCAGTGAGGCTAAGGGGGCCGTACCATCGTGACCAGCTCCCTGGCCAGCTGGAGGATGGGCACCTCATGGCCGACGCCCACGTTGTAGACTCCGCCCACTGCCCCCTTGGCGAGGACCAATAGGAAGGCCTCGATGACGTCGTCCACGTACAGGAAGTGCCGGGACTTGGGGGCGGAGCCCTGGATGGTGCTGGGACGAGGAGGTAGGAGACATTGTGAACGAGGAGGTAGGAGACATGGTGAACGAGGAGGTAGGAGACATGGTGAACGAGGAGGTAGGAGACATGGTGAACGAGGAGGTAGGAGACATGGTGAACGAGGAGGTAGGAGAGGCAGTGAAAGAAGAGGTAGGGTACACAGTGAACGAGGAGGTAGGAGACATAGTGGGCAAGGAGGTAGGAGAGGATGAAATGCAGAGTGAACGAGGAGGTAGGAAACATGGTGAACAAGGAGGTAGGAGACATAGTGAACGAGGAGCGTAGAGGAACATAGTGAACGAGGACGGTAGGAGACATAGTGAACGAGGACGTAGGAGACATAGTGAACGAGGACGTAGGAGACAGTGAACGAGGAGGTAGGAGGCATAGTGAACGAGGAGGTAGGAGACGCAGTAAAAGAGGAGGTAGGAGACACAGTAAACGAGGAGGTAGGAGGCATAGTGGACGAGGAGGTAGGAGAGGATGAAAGGAATAGTGAACATAACTGATGCCGACCATTTCTTGTTGGCTTGCAGGAGGGACACGAATCTTGGAATGACCTAAAAGAAGGAGAAGGATTTAAACAACGGCGGGGATAAACTGCTGTGATGAATTGGTTTGCCTTGGGACTATTATAAAAGGTGACATATGACATCACCACTGCCCTATGCTACGCACCACAATCCGTGGGTTAGCGAGGTATGTTGATGTTTAACTCGGATTGCGAGTTGTGTCTCTGTCGATCCAGGTTTTCTCAAGAAAGCCTGGGTTCAGCGCGGCTCGCGGAGGTGTGGGTGTGATTCGCCGTCACAGGCCCACCCGTGATGTCAGAAGAGGCAGATTTTCAAAAAGGCTTGTAAAGGCTAATCAAACTCATACCTGGCGGTGTAATGTTTCAACTTTGACCTCTTGTTTCAGGAGCTGTGCGTCTGGGGGTCGAACTCAAGGTGCAGGAAATTCGGTGTTTCAATGTTTGCCTGTAGAGCTTCGGAAACGCAAGGATTTGATTGGTCTTTATAACCATTACTCATCGCTTAATGACATGTGTTGAATCATCATTTAATGACACCCCATCGAAGAATAATCTGTGTGTTGAATGTTAATGTACCTTAGAGCCCGGCCGATTGTTATTGTCGATTTTTTTTCAGTTAGTGTTTTTGTTCCAAGTTTGTATTTTTCTACATTTTATTGATCAGAACTTTAATAAATTTTGATTTTGACTTTTCTGTTGTGACAATAAAACAATAAAACAAAGTTTATTTTTAAACTGCATTACCTTATTATTTTAGTGAGGACTCATAAATAACTTCAAATAAACAGTGTTAGGGAAATCTGTTTATGTTTTGTTACGCGTTTCTGGAATTAATTTTTTTAATATATATATCGGAATATCGGATTGTTAAATCACCAAATATTTGTATCGTATCGGCCTTAAAAATCCTTCATTGGTCAGGTTCTAATGTCCGTGATGATTAGAGGAACCTTTGTGGTTCTTATCCTAGCTGTCTCTGTTGTATACGGGGAACGGGTTAACCTAGTGATGGTTAGTGTTGGCACTTGGTTCTATGAACATCCTTACTGTACCGACAGATATATATATATATATATATTGTTTCTCTTTCTTCTGACAAATGTATGTCGCTTTAGATAAACGGGTCTGCTAAACGCCCTGAATGTAAATGTTGCAACCCCACACTCTACCTATCCACCATCTGTTCAGTTGGGAATTCTGTTCAAAAGGTCAACAAAGTGAAGTCAAAAAAGCAAAAAACAATTATATTGTTAAAAGAAATTAAGTTAAAAAGCAAAAAGCAATACATTTTTAAAAAAGTTAGAAATCAAGAAGTTTAAAGTTAAAAAGAAAAAAACTTTTTTACATTGTTTAAAAATTAAAAGTTAAAAAGTAAAAAAGCTAAAAAACAAAAAGCAATACATTGTCATAAAGTAAAAAGGGAGGCATTGTCATATGGCGCATTTCCACTAGCACGGCTCGGCTCGATACGGCTCGGCACGGCTCGGCTCGGCTCGGTTGTGTTTCCATTAAAACTGGTGCCTCCTCGACGTGGGCGGGGTCGTCATAACACGGCTGCGCGAAACCGCTGTGACGTCATTTACACGGCGCCGAGCAACGTACAAATCCGGAAGACCAGAACAACAACAACAACATCAGAGGAGGACAGCATGGAGGACATGGAGGCGATCGTGTTGCTGCTCACCCTGTGGCTTTTTGTCGCACAGAAGGCAAGAGAAGAGAGCCAGAGAAGACGCCGGGCCGCGAGACAAAACACTATTGAAAAGTCGCGCGGTTATGACGCTTCCAGTGACGACACTCATCGGCCAATCAGTGGAAGGCAGTCGGCTGACGTCGTTTTAGTAACGCTTCGGCTCGCTTGGAACCAGGGCTGCGGTGATACCAAAATGTACCCGGTTGCAGGTACTGCGTGCTAGTGGAAACACGCAAATAGCGCGCCGAGCCGTACCGAGCCGAGCCGTGCTAGTGGAAATGCGCCATTAGAGTACCTTCTCTGGGTACTGCCGGGGTCCATAAACGTTGTTGCTTCTGGTGACGATGACCGGAAACTGAGGAGAAACAACAGACACACAGAGGTTCCTTTGAAGGTCCCATGGCATGCTACTTTATGGATGCTTTAATATAGGTATTAGTGGGCCCCTAACACAGTAATTGAATACGTTCCAAAGGTTCAGCCGTGGTGCAGAGTTACAGCCACTACGAGCCAGTCGCACATTGAGCTATCCCCAAATGCGTTTCTCTGTCTGTAGCTTTAATGCAAATGAGGAGGAGAGAGGGGGGTCAAGGAGGAGGGTGGGGGTGTGGCCCTGAGCAGCTTACTGCCACGGTACCATGAGCTCTGTTCACAGTGGATGTATCGCAATGGTGAGGCACACAGCCTTTAGCCGTGTTCTGTAAATATTCTAGAACACTAGAATATAGAATATATAACACTGGGGAGTCCTGGAGCTCTATATCTAAATAATATCATATTATACATAGATATCTGTATCATATAATATTTATTATCACGGCCAAAAGCTGTGTGTGCCTCCAGACGATATTATGAATCTCAATCTCTCTCTGTGTGTGTGTGTGTGTGTGTGTGTGTGTGTGTGTGTGTGTGTGTGTGTGTGTGTGTGTGTGTGTGTGTGTGTGTGTGTGTGTGTGTGTGTGTGTGTGTGTGTGTGTGTGTGTGTGTGTGTGTGTACCTTGTACTCATCCCAGTATGACTGGACTAGGTATTCGGCTGCTGCTTTGGTAGCAGAGTAGGGGTTAGATGGTCTGAGAGGACTGTCTTCATCAAACACCTGCAGACAGACATCATCAAACACCTTCACAAAGACATCAAACCCCTGCAGACAGACATCATCAAACACCCTTCACAAAGACATCATCAAACACCTGCAGACAGACATCATCAAACACCCTTCACAAAGACATCAAACACCTGCAGACAGACATCATCAAACACCCTTCACAAAGACATCAAACACCTGCAGACAGACATCAAACACCCTTCACAAAGACATCAAACACCAGCAGACAGACATCACCAAACACCCTTCACAAAGACATCAAACACCTGCAGACAGACATCAAGCACCCTTCACAAAGACATCAAACACCCGCAGACAGACATCATCAAACACCCTTCACAAAGACATCATCAAACACCCTTCACAAAGACATCAAACACCCGCAGACAGACATCAAACACCCTTCACAAAGACATCAAACACCCGCAGACAGACATCATCAAACACCCTTCACAAAGACATCATCAAACACCCTTCACAAAGACATCAAACACCCACAGACAGACATCAAACACCCTTCACAAAGACATCAAACACCCGCAGACAGACATCATCAAACACCCTTCACAAAGACATCATCAAACACCCTTCACAAAGACATCAAACACCCGCAGACAGACATCAAACACCCTTCACAAAGACATCAAACACCTGCAGACAGACATCATCAAACACCCTTCACAAAGACATCAAACATCTGCAGACAGACATCATCAAACACCTGCAGACAGACATCATCAAACACCCTTCACAGAGACATCATCAAACACCTTTCACAAAGACATCAAACACCTGCAGACAGACATCATCAAACACCTGCAGACAGACATCATCAAACACCCTTCACAGACATCATCAAACACCTGCAGACAGACATCATCAAACCCCCTTCACAAAAACATCAAACACCCACAGACAGACATCATCAAACACCCTTCACAAAGACATCAAACACCAGCAGACAGACATCATCAAACACCCTTCACAAAGACATCAAACACCTGCAGACAGACATCAAGCACCCTTCACAAAGACATCAAACACCCGCAGACAGACATCATCAAACACCCTTCACAAAGACAAACACCTGCAGACAGACATCATCAAACACCCTTCACAAAGACATCAAACCCCTGCAGACAGACATCAAACACCCTTCACTAAGACATCATCAAACACCTGCAGACAGACATCATCAAACACCCTTCACAAAGACATCAAACACCTGCAGACAGACATCATCAAACACCCTTCACAAAGACATCAAACACCCGCAGACAGACATCATCAAACACCCTTCACAAAGACATCAAACACCTGCAGACAGAAATCATCAAACACCTGCAGACAGACATCATCAAACACCCTTCACAAAGACATCCAACACCAGCAGACAGACGTCATCAAACCCCCTTCACAAAGACATCAAACACCCGCAGACAGACATCATCAAACCCCCTTCACAAAGACATCAAACACCTGCAGACAGACATCATCAAACACCCTTCACAAAGACATCATCAAACCCCTGCAGACAGAAAGACATCATCAAAATATAAAAGGATATATAAAAGGAATAGTGAATGAGGACATAGGAGACATAGTGACGAGGACGTAGGGGGCCTAGTGAACGAGGACATAGGAGACATAGTGACGAGGACGTAGGGGGCCTAGTGAACGAGGACGTAGGAGAGTATAAAATGCCATAGGAGACAGTGAACGAGGATGTAGGAGACATAGTAAACAAAGAAATTGGAGGCATAGTGAACGAGGAGGTAGGAGACGAGGAGGTAGGAGGTAGGAGTCTCGCCTGCAGGCCGCCGCCCCCGTACACCTCGTCCGTGCTGATGTACACGAACCGCCGCAGGGCGTGGCCGGCCCCCCGGGCCGCGGCCAGGACCACCCGGGTACCCTCCACGTTCACCCTCTGGAAGAGGGCGGGACACAGGTAGGAGGTCTCTGGGGGGGAGAGAGAGAGAGAGAGACAGGGAGACAGAGACAGAGACAGAGACAGAGAGAGAGAGAGAGAGAGAGAGAGAGAGAGAGAGAGAGAGAGAGAGAGAGAGAGAGAGAGACAGAGACAGGAGACAGAGACAGAGAGAGAGGAGAGAGAGAGAGAGAGAGAGACAGAGACAGAGAGAGAGAGAGAGACAGAGACAGAGACAGAGACAGAGACAGAGAGAGAGAGAGAGAGAGGAGGGGGAGAGAGAGAGACAGACAGAGACAGAGAGAGAGAAGGTCTCAGGGGAGACAGAGGGAGGACAGAGGGGGAGAGGAGGGGGGAGTCAGTGGGAGGTCTCTGAGGGGGGAGATGGGGAGGGTTAGAGGAAGACAGGAGGGGGAGACAGGGGGAATGTTTAGGGAGGACTCCTCTGAGGGGGAGATGGGGGGGAGAGGGGCGAGACGGAGGGGGAGGGAGAACCCTCGAGAGGGATAGACAGGCGGGGGAGAGTTACGGGGAGACAAATGAGGGGGAGCCGGAGGGGAAGGGTTAGGGTGGACCCCTCTAAGGGAGGCAGGAGGGGTGGGGGGGAGTCAGGGGGAGGGTGCGTGTGTGTGTGTGCGTCATACCGACGTGTGTCATGGCGGCCAGGTGAAACACCACATCGATGTCCTCGGTGTTGAAGAGGTGAGAGACCAGACGCTGGTCACACACATCACCCTGAGAGAGAGAGAGACAGAGAGAGACCAGGAGAGAGAGAGACAAGCACACCTGGGGTAAGAGCGAGCAGCGACACACTTTGAAAAGGACACAGGTTTACTTTTAGCAAATTATATAATATTTATTTATTTTAACGAAAAAAGAGGGGAGAGCGAGAGAGACAGAGACCAAGAGAGAAAGACCAAGAGAGAGAGAGACACAGACAGACACAGACATAGAGCAAAAGAGAGAGACAGAGAGAGACAGAGACAGAGACAGAGACAGAGACAGAGAGAGACAGACAGACAGACAGACAGACAGAGAGACAGACAGACAGACAGACAGACAGACAGACAGACAGACAGACAGACAGACAGACAGACAGACAGACAGACAGACAGACAGACAGACAGACAGACAGACAGACAGACAGACAGACAGACGGAGATCAAGAGAGAGAAGGACAGGCAGAAGGACAGACAGCTCACCTGGATGAAGTGGTAGTTGTCCATGTGCTCAACACTTGCGAGACTCCGGGGGCTGCAGCAGTAGTCCAGCTGTGAGGGGACGGGAGGGGCTTCAGCGCGGCAGTTATCGCGAGTGTTATGATATAGTTAAGTGAGTTATCGCGAGAGTTGCGAGTGAATGAGTAGAGTTCTCACCACGTCGAGGTTGAGGACCCTCCACTGGGGGCGCGCGGTGAGCAGGGAGCACACCAGGTGAGAGCCGCTGGATGACACACACACACACACACACACACACACACACACACACACACACACCACACACACACAACACACACACACACACACACACACACACACACACACACACACAGTACACACACACACACACACACACACACAGTTTGAAGGTGGATCATCATCACAGGTTCAATGTTTCTAGTGAACTAGGACGTAGGAGGCGAAGCACAGTATAAAGGTAGAGTGAACAAGGACGTAGGAGAGGGAGCACAGTATTAAAGTATAGTGAACAAGGACGTAGGAGACGAAGTACCAGTTTTTGACAGTGTAGTGAACAAGGACGTAGGAGACAGCACAGCACAGGTACAGTGAACTAAGACGTAGGAGACATCCTTTACGGTATAGTGACCAAGGACGTAGGAGACTGAGCACAGTATAAAGGCATAGTGACCAAGGACGTAGGAGACTGAGCACAGTATAAAGGCATAGTGACCAAGGACGTAGGAGACTGAGCACAGTATAAAGGCATAGGGAACAAGGACGTAGGAGACTGAGCACAGTATAAAGGCATAGGGAACAAGGACGTAGGAGACTGAGCACAGAATAAAGGCATAGGGAACAAGGACGTAGGAGTCATAGACGCTTATAAAAGGTATAGTGAACAAGGACGTAGGAGACGCTAGACGATTATAAGAGGAAAGTGAACGAGGACAACAGCGACTGTTTCCATGGACACAGAACTCACATGAAGCCGGAGCCTCCGGTGACCAGAACGGTCTGGATCGACTCCATTGCTCGCTACGTCCGAAACATCGGGCTCTACCGTCCGAAAAACGGACCCTTGACTTCGCTTCTTACCGCTGTTAGCGTTAAAATGCGTGTCACACTCCCGCGGACTCTTGTTGTACTGTTGTTGCGCTGGCTTGTTTCGCGACAGTTGACGCGCGGTTTGCGGCAGTGTTGACACGTAGAAAGCGGGGCAGAGCCGCCAAGCCTTCGGCCGTCATCCCTTCTTTGATTGGCTCGCGGCCTCGGTGTCCCGCCCAGCTCCTGCACCTGATTGGATTACACTACACGTACACTCAACGTGTGTGTCCGGTGAAGTCGGCGTCCACTGTTTTGGGATGGCTGTTCGTTATCGGTCTAAATAGGACGACACGCAGGGAAGATGTACAAGTATAAAGTGTTTACAGTGATGTGTGTGTTGCTCGGTTTCCCAGCGAGGGGGTTCGGTAAGACTGTGACAGGACTTTTCAAGAGCGAAGTGGCCCGGGAGCAGAACGGACAGTTCATCACTCTGTTCATGTACCAAGGTAACCCTCTCATCTTCCGTGCACACACACACACACACGCAAACACACGTTCTCTCTCTCTCTCTCTCTCTCTCTCTCTCTCTCTCTCTCTCTCTCTCTCTCTCTCTCTCTCTCTCTCTCTCTCTCTCTCTCTCTCTCTCTCTCTCTCTCTCTCTCTCTCTCTCTCTCTCTCTCTCTCTCTCTCTCTCTCTCTCTCAGAACACGAAGTCATCACTTCACTTCATCCGGGCAGCTTTGCTTTTCCGTGTGTGTGTGTGTGTGTGTGTGTGTGTGTGTGTTGTGTGTTGTGTGTGTGTGTGTGTGTGTGTGTTGTGTGTGTGTGTGTGTGTGTGGTGTGTGTGTGTTGTGATGTGTGTGTGTGTGTTGATGTGTGTGTGTGTGTGTGTGTGTGTGTGTGTGTGTGCGCGCGTGCCGTGCATGGTTCAGTTAAGGTCCTTGCAGGAAAAAGGACAACGTGGGTTCTGGCAGGACCAATGAAAGACAACACATCTCTGGAGTTCATATATCTGTCTCTCTTTTTTTCTCCTCTCTTCCCCTCCCCTCTCTCTCTCTCAATTTAATTCAAAAAAGCTTTATTGGCATGATAAATAAAGGGTTTAATGCATTGCCAAAGCAGGTGAACAATAAAGAGGTCAAAGTATAAAACCTTAAATACAAAATGTATTTCCATCTCTCTGTCTGTCTGTCTGTCTGTCTGTCTGTCTGTCTGTCTGTCTGTCTGTCTGTCTCTCTGTCTCTCTCTCTCTCTCTCTCTCTCTCTCTCTCTCTCTCTCTCTCTCTCTCTCTCTCTCTCTCTCTCTCTCTCTCTCTCTCTCTCTCTCTCTCTCTCTCTCTCTCTCTCTCTCTCTCTCTCTCTCTCTCTCTCTCTCTCTCTTCCCCCCCCAG
The DNA here is from genome assembly GCA_900291075.1 of Melanogrammus aeglefinus. Taxonomy (NCBI): domain Eukaryota; kingdom Metazoa; phylum Chordata; class Actinopteri; order Gadiformes; family Gadidae; genus Melanogrammus; species Melanogrammus aeglefinus. The sequence goes on from OLKM01001710.1 coordinate 54,917, forward strand.
GAGACCATGGTCTGCTGGTGAACCGGCTCCATAACGTCCCCCTGGCCGTTGAGAAGGAGGCCCGTCTCCTTCTCTACACCAACATGGCCGCCTCCAGCCTGGAGAACCTCAGCTGCCCTGCCAGACTCATCAAGGCCAAAGTCATCAGTAAGCGAGAGAGAGAGAGAGAGAGAGAGAGAGAGAGAGAGAGAGAGAGAGAGAGAGAGAGAGAGAGAGAGAGAGAGAGAGAGAGAGAGAGAGAGAGAGAGAGAGAGAGAGAGAGAGAGATGGTTCAACCATAGGGGACAGCACTAACACACTACTCTAACCACAAGCAGACAGGCATAAAGAGGAACACACAGACCAAAGCGCACAACATTTCATTATTATCTCTCTCGCTACCTCTCTCTCTTTCTCAAATTCAAATTCAAAGTGCTTTATTAGCATGACAGTATTTGAATACAGTATTGCCAAAGCATATTCAAGTTACAAAAGAATATTTGTGTAAATAACCGATAACAACAACAACAATAACAATAATAAAGTAAATTAAAAGTCGGACTGAATCTCTCAGGTTATGACATTTCAGGACATATTGTGCTGCCAGGCGGCAGAAGGGCCTTCACCCAGAAGAATTGCAATTTTTTCCTTATGTTCCGTGTCTGCAAAATCCGGAATATAGGTTTGTAATTTGGTGAAGTATATCTGCCTTAAAATGTCATATTAATGGGACGTATCCTGACCGTGACCACACATTCTGTGTTCCCTCGGCACAATGATCTCAGAGTAGTTTGTTGGACACATGGCAGCAACCATTTTCTCGACACCAGGTCTCAGTGAGAATGACACTATCACTGTTTTCAATGCATTTAAAGAACTCAGGGTTTGTGCTTTTCAAGCCAAAGGTTGAGGAACACAGACCCTGTATGTTCCAACAGCTAATGCAAAAAGAACGCATAAGGGCAGTTAAAATGAACCGCGTAGTGAGACAAGTCAGTAAAAACAGTCATCATTACAATTAACCCCCCCCCCCCCCTTTATTATTATTTTTTTTTTTCAGAAAGTGTGTGTGTGTGTGTGTGTGCTTTGCCATAGGCATTGGTGTGTGTGTGTGTGTGTGTGTGTGGTGTGTGTGTGGTGTGTTGTGTGTGGTGTGTGTGTGTTGTGTGTGTGTGTGTGTGCGTGGTGTGTGTGTGTGTGTGTGTGTGTGTGTATACAATGTGTGAGTTGTGTGCTTTCATGGACGTTGGTGTGTGTGTGTGTGTTTGCGTATAGGCGTGTGTGGTACGTATCGCCGGAATATATACCGGTTTGTGAATATCTAAGTTCAACTCACTGCTGCTGTGGAAGCACCTGCTCGACAATAGTTTTTGTGGGAAGCAAGAGCTTTGGGATCTTCTCTGGCAGGTCAGAGTTGTGTCGTTTTGGTTCGCAGCGGTTCTGGTTTGGCCCCAGCTGCTTCGGCGTAGCCCTCTGATTGTCTCTTCATTGGTGGCGCGTTGTGAGGCTTTTGTGGGGTACGGTGGGACGGTGTCTTCTTCCTGGGCTGGGGAGTTGCCTTGTGATGGGGTGATGGATGTAGATGCTTTGGGGGATGGAGGCCAGCAGGAGAATGGCATATTGCTCTGCATGAAGGGTCGGGGAGGGTAACGGTAGGGGTATGGAGGAGGGGGCTGTGAGCTGGTTGGGACCCCAGGGTCCTAGGGACCCCAATGCGGGATTCTGGAACCTCCATGCTTGCTCCCTCTGCAACCTTTTCTTATGGCTTCTGCAGTCCTGTGGCGCTGAGAATGCAAGTCATTTGTCCCAGTGTGGATGATGATGGTGCTGGGTTTGCCGAAGGAGTCCTGATTAAGGAGACAGAGGGCTTGGCTAGTGTTGTTACAGCGTTTGGAGGTTGTCCAGGGAACAGTTTTTTCGGGGTTTCAGGAACTTCCCATTGGAATCCATGAGGGGTACCACTTGTGTGGTGTTGTA